>CAJJDN010000131.1:0-12873 GCA_905182985.1 Paramecium sonneborni | reverse complement strand
ATAAATTTTTAATAAATTATATTTTATATTTTTTTAATTAAAACCAGATTAAATAACAATAAATATTAAAACATTTTTTAATATACTAAAATTAAACACTTTTTTTTTAATAAATTGATGACTACAGTTATTTAGTTAATAACACTCTATTAATATAAAAATTAAATATTATTGATAATTTATGATAAATTTTTATCTATCTTAAAAATTAAATTATATTAAAAAGTTTTAGGATAAATTTTTATCAATTTGAAATATTTTTGCAAAATTATTTAAATTTTGTACAATATCTTAAAATCTTCAATTGCAGAAAAAGTTCCCATTTACAATAAAAAAACCATACCTTTTAGCTTATGCACAATATTCTAATGCATTGATAAATTGGAAAATTTTTTAACTAATTTCAGATTTGATCATTTCAATAATTTTACCGAACAATAATTTAAATAGAAGGAATATTATAATAAATAAGGGTTTTTTTGTGGTAAAGTTATTCTACAGTTTATTCGAGCAATTGATTTATAAATAAAATATTCGAATTACTTTTAAATAACCATGCATTATAGAAATATTTTTCTAAAAGCAAATATAAGTTATTCTAGTTAAATTTTAATAAAAATTCACTTTTAATGATAAAATAATTTGTAAACAAAATTAGCATTCTAATCAAACAAATTAAGAAGTATTTCTTTTATCGATTTATTTTTCTTAAATTTTATATTTTGATGTTTGAACTAATAATTTATAGTTTAATTCTTCTTATGTTAGAATTTTTGGGATAATTGAGTTTCCATTTTAATACCATGTGTGTGAATTTTCCATCTAGAAACAATTAATTTTTCAAATTTTTGATCATCAAAATAAATCTATCTTTAAACAATTTAATTATAATTATCTGCTTCATAAGGCAAACTTATCGATTATTAATGTTAAACCTGATGTTTCTTCTACAAATCTCTACATATCATTCATTAGTTGACCTCGTTTTCAAAAAGAATAAATGACATATATACTAAGAGTATATTTAAAATAAATTTCAAGTAATATATTTTGAGTTAAATATAGTGTCTTCATAGCTCCATATATTTGACTACAAATTTTATTATTGCTCATCAAAAGAGCTACTATATTACTAATTTAAGTTTGATTAAATAATTTACTCGATTAAAGTCAGCAAAATGAAAATATTGGTTAGTGCAGAATTAAAAAGGGCTTTAATATTAATAAAGAAATGCTATAGCTGGTGGCATCCTCAAAAGAATATTATCTGAAGATATCAAGATAACCAATTTATCCTTTCATTTTAGTTCAAATCAAACATTAATTTGTTCAATAAGGTGTTGAGACCTAAACTAAATATTTTATAATATAAAATAAACTTGAAAGAGGAATATAATATGATGTTTAATAGACTTTGGAAGGAAAAAGAGATAAATAGAAAAGCAACTAAAAGAAAGTAAAAGACTAAAGAATGTGACAGTGGTTGTTAAATTTATTAAATTCAACATTAAAATTGATTTTTATTTCTTTAAACAGGATTACATCAGTTTGCAGAAATAGTAATTGATTAGAAAATAATATTATGAGAAAAAATTGAATGAGACACAGCAAGTTATTAACAACAGTATAAAATCTTTGATTTTGATACTAGATATATCAACTACTAGATGAAATATAATTAATCTCTTTTCAACCATCATATTTTATTTCATCACTTAAAATGTAATTTATAAAATATCTTACATTATTTTATCTCCATCTAAATCAATCATATACCATAAACCAATTTTTCTACCATTTTTATATGTACCATTTAGAGCGATTTGATTATCCCAATAAAATCTATCACTTAATTCTATCCAATCTCCTGTCTTAATTGAATTTTCTGCATTATCAGAGCAATCTTGAATTTCATCATATGATCCTCCACCACTTAAAAATAATATTTAATTGGTATACAATAATTAATTTGAATATAAAGTATCCCATCTACCAACTTTCCTGCCCTTTTCATATGAACCTGTATAAGTGACTTAATAATCTCTAATAATTTAATGATCCATATAATCTTACCTTGAAAATCCATCACATAATTCTATCCACTGCCCAATCTTTCTAGAATCATCATATGATCCTCCAGCTCTGTTTATTAAAATATTTTAAAGAATTACATTTTTTGATCTACTCCCCAATTCCAACAAATATCCCATCTACCAACTTTTTTACCTTCTATATATTCTCCTACATAAGTGACTTAGCTCAAACTAATACTTATTCGAATTGATACTTGTAGAATCCATCACTCAACTCAATCCACTTTCCAATCTTTATCTAATTCTAAGCACCTTACACATAATCCTGAGTATCATAATATGATCCACCACCACTTTAATTATCCAATTTTATTTGAGGAAGAGAAAAATATTATCATTTGATAGTTACATCCTGTTATTGCAATAAAAAATATCCCATTTTCCAACTTTTCTACCATTTTTATATTCACCATTTTAAGTAAGGAAGCTATCACTAATATTGGAATAATCCACAAATAAACTTAGAAAATGCATCGCTCAATTCAATCCATCTTCCAAATTTAACTGATCCTTTTTTACTATCAATTTGTTCTTCTTCATCATATTATCCTCCACCACTTTGAGTCTTTCAATATATAATCTTACATCCTGTTATTTCGATAATAAATATCCCATTTTCCAACTTTTCTACCATTTTTATATTCACCATTATAAGTGAATAAACAATTTCTAAAAAATTTATTACTTCAAATAAAAATTACTCCTCATTCAATTCAATCCACCTTCCAATCTTTATTGACTCCATATTGCAATCATAATATTCTGAATTTTCGCAATACTATCCACCTCCACTTTTTATTTCAAGGAAAATTAGATTTAAATTTTTTAATTCTTACATTTTTTCATCTCTACAATAAATATTTAAACTCTTTAACCATATATCCCATTAACCAACTTTTCTACCATATCTATATTGCCCATAATATGTTACTGGATTCTAACTAATAATTTAATACTAAACATAAATACTTGAAAAAAGAATTACCAAACTCAACCCATATTCCAATCTTTTATGAACTTGCAATACCATTAACTCCCTTTATGATAATATAGCTTCCACCACCACTGTTTTTAAGTTTGACAAAATTAAAATAATACTTTAAATATCACTCAATTACATCTGTATTAATTTTTTATTTCCCTAATATTTTTTATACCAAATTTCCCATTGACCAACTTTTAAATCATTTATATATTCTCCCACATACATCAATTAATTCTGACTAATAGTTATTCTCTTAAAAAAAGATACTTCCAAAATCTGTGACTCAAATCAATCCATTTTCCATTTTTTAAACCTTTCTCATTATATCGACCTCCACCACTAAAATATTTATTAAATGTAGTACATTATATTATCTTTATAAATATATCTCCATATTCCTATTTTCTTACTTTACCAATATTCTCCTATTTAAAATACTTGAGCTTCACTATTAATAATTATTAACAAAAACTTACGACCAAAAATTTTATATTAGTTCTTTCCAGAGTCCTTACTTTTATCCATCAACATCGTAGAATCTAATTTCAAGATAATTTTTATATTTAACTATAATACCCACCAACATTCAAAAGAATCTCTCTTTACCAAGTAGCTCTCCACTGACCAATTTTTCTTCTATCATCTCCGTATTTTCCTAACCACTTAAGATATTTAATCTATTCCATATTAGTCAACAATTAGGGCATCTCAAAAATATCAGATATGTCTGTTCTTTATATTTATTGAAAGATTGATTTACTTTTGTAGAATTGATTCAGACATTATGAATTCTATTTCATTCTTCTCACTTAATTTTATTTAAATCTTTTTCTTGACCCATCGGGCCATACGAAAGTTCCAAGAAGAAATTTCATATTCTTAGATGCTATCACTTAATCCATAATTACAAAGCACGTTCAATTAAACCTTTTTAGAAATATAATCTTAAAAGTCTTGCAAAATTTGTTCTTATTATGAATCCATTATATTATAATTATTTATAATTTTTATTAGCCGAGAAAAATAGTTTAAATTACAAACTCATGAATAAATTATTAAAAAAATTCTATATTTATTATATAGATTTATCTTTATCTTTAAAATTTTCATAGATAATTCAAAAACATTTAAGTACTATTTAATAAACATAATCATCTTACAACAAAACTTTCTAGCTTTAATTCATAATATTTAAAATTTGTAGCAAAGTTGTTTTAATTTTCCTATTATCATTTTAAAAAAACAAGAAAAAATTTTGCTTGTACTTTGTTTTTAAATTCTTACTGCTTTACCTAATTCAATTAGATTCTTTTCAAAAAACCTAAAATTAACTTTTCATGGAATATTTTTAGGATTGCTATAACCCATAGAATTTATAGCCATTAAATTATAGTGAAAGCATAATTAGATCGATATGAATATAAATGTGTCTTAAAAATAAGATTGCTAAACTTGTATTAATTTCAGAATATTGTTCAAAAATTAGGAAGACCAAAATTAATGCAGAGCGTCTTTGGTATATTGCATATCTCGATTAAGATATCTTTGCATAAAAATCACATATTTTTTAATAAGTGCTAAAATTAACTTTAATAAGTTAATAACAAAAATTATTTTAGGAAACGAATGAATTATTTTTATAATCACACCAATATTCCTCTAGTTTAGGACTTCTATAATCATAATTTTGTTATTAGGATGTTTTTTTAAAAACTTAAGAATATTGAATTAATATCTAAGACTGAGGTTATGGAATTTTATCAATTTAATAACTCTTCAAATCATATATTTCGATAAAATTTAAATTAGATTTCTTGAAGTAGAACTTCTTTTGAGTAACATATTAAAATTTCTCTTCTAGCTTAAAGAGACAAGATTCACCTTTACTGTGCACAATTTGATTTTAATAAAGCATAACAGATGAATCCAAAATATTTTAATTATAATTAGGAAACTTACCAATCTTAAATTTTATTGTAAGCTATTTCCACATTAATATAATTCAATAGAATTATTATCGGATAAAAACTATACTAATATTATCATTTATTTTATTATTATTTTAAACAATTATAAATGAATTAATTTATTAAATACTTAAGGAATTATAATTTAAATATAAAAAGCGAAATTTAAAATTCTTAAGAGTTAAGGCTTAGAAATCGTATTGAATAAAAAAATACTTGATTTTTCTTTTCCTATCTAAAGTTGCTCCAAAAAATTTAACAATTCGGTAACCTATTATGTTTTTGATTCTGATCACTGAAAAAAAGTAAGTACATCTAAATCAACATTTCTCTTTAGGCCCATATTAGTTACAGAAGTTTTAGCAAAGCTGCAGTGTATAATTTTTCACAAAATGACTGCTCTTTCTCAATAACAGATTGGTTTTCTAAAATAGTGTTCAGCTATAAATGTTCTAAAAGGATTATTATTAAAGATTTACAAATAAATTTGAAAAGTGTGCCCTATTACACAAATAGCTTTTTGACGTAATTTTAATTAGATGTGAGCTTGTTACTACTAATTTCATAATCATCCTCTAAATGGTGATTATTAAGGATTCAAGTAATAAGATTTAATTCATTTATTTGATAAATATGATAATAGCATTATACTTGAAAAAGGTTGCTGTAATCACTAAATCCTGTCAAGGATTATTTATTAAGATTCTTTTTTCAGCTATTTGAATTTCACAAAGGCTAATAAATAGTATATAAATAACTAGATGCTAACCTAATTAGCTAGCGCCTTTGATATAATAAAATGATAATTATAATATCTTTAGCTTTTCAAAAAGAAAATATAAAACTTAAACTAAAAAATATTATCAAATAATATATTATAAAGATGGAGTAATTTAGAGAGTGTATGAGTTAAATAATAAAAAAAGAGTTGAAGTGAAAAATGCTTTTTCTCATCCAGAAGTATTAAGTAATTTGGAATAAATTTATAATATATATGGGGAAAGAATTTGGGTAGGATAACAAAAATTGAAAAATGAATTCCAATTTGGAAAGGTGAAGTTTTTAAAGGAGTAGGTGTATATTATAGTCTAATTTTATAAAATATTTAAAAAAATTTATACTCTCATAACTGATTAAAGCAAGGCTTATGGGAAGAACTAATAAAAATTATTAAACGTATTTTAGATTTATAAATTAGAGAAGCATAAGATTTTGAATTTGGATAATATTTCAATAACTTTAAATGGAATTATATTTATGAGAATATTTGGATGTATTTATTTTTATTTTTTTAGCTATGAGGGATATTATAATGAGCAAGGTTAAAAAAATGGCAAATAGTTTGAGCTAAATGATGTTGTTTGGGAATATTTATAAATGTATTTTTTTTTTAGAAGTTTGGTGATTTATAACGGAGAATAGAACAACTGGAAGTAAGTCGGTAAATGGGATATTTTAAAATTTTTATAGAAGTAAAAATATACATAAAAAATAAACTTTTAGTGGTTGTAAGTTATATGATGATTAAAAGTTACTTAGCGTCACAGGCTCCAAAAAAATAGGTAGATAGGTTGAGTTGATTCATGATTATGGAAGTGATTCTTAACTTTCTTATTTTAGAGAATATAGAAATAGTAAAATATTTGGTAGATGGGATATATTCTTTTACTGAATTAATTGATGCTTCAATAGAAGCATGATATGAAATATTCTATTTTTTTTATAAATTAAAATAGTCTATAATTAATCAATTAATACTAGGGTATTTGGTTTAAAAAACAATTAACACTGTTTTCGATGGATTTAATTTATATATAAAGCCATTTAAAGATTGAATGATACATTTTTGTAGGGTTAAATTTATATTTGATTTGATGTATCTTCTTTATTTTTTCTCAAAAAAAAAAAAAAAGGATTATAAGATTCCACAAATATCATGTCTTTTCTGATGAAAAAGGATGTTGCCTAGAAGACCTCGCAAATGTAATTACAATATTGAAATGCCAGAGCCTTACATTTTTCCTTCAAAAAATAATAAAAAATTTTTCTATATTGTCTAACTACCTTATATAGAAAAAAATTGTACTGACCCATACTTTTTTATTGCGATTTTAACAACAATAGACCAGCCATTTTAAGAATATGTAATTTAAATTAAAAAAAAAAACTTAAAGCCATCAAAAAAAATTTTATAAAACCCTCAAATATCAAAATATTTTTTAAAAGAATAAAAAAAATAATATTGATAATCATAAAGATTATATATTAAAAAATAAACACAAAAAGAGAATATTTCTTATATTCAACATATCATTTTTTTTCTCTCTAATTATCATAATTGTATTCATTTAGTTTCTTATTCTCCCTTATATCCATATGCACCCATTTACTAATTTTCATACCTTTCATATTATATTCGTCGTTTAAAATTTTTCGCAACTCCACCCATCTACCAATCTTATTATAATTTTTTCCTTCATCAAATGATCCGCCACCGCATGAATAAGAAACTATTGAAATTTATGAAGTTGTCATAATTGTTTTAAATAAATTAATAAATCTAAAGTTGAATTGTCATAAACAAAATCAGGAGTATTGGAATAACCTATAGAATAATTCGCAAATTAAATACGAACTAAATAACGACCAGAGAATATTGGAAAAAATATCCTTATTTTAAAATTAACCCAAACATAAGTTAATAAATCATTATTTACTTATAGTGGAAATCAGGCAATTAAATACAAAGCCCACATTCCAGTCCATCAACAACAAATATTCCCTTAATTGCACTTAGTTGCATAATATAATTGAGATTTTTAGATGATAATAACTATGTTTGATTTATTTACCTACTTCATCATTAATAAGCACAAAAGAATTGTAAAGATTGAATTATGGTTTGGTATTTCAAAAATAACAGTAAAATTATTTTCTTTGCTGCATCTAAAGATGACTTCTGAGCAATCAATAATTAGCAGAACCTTTATTGTTAAACTAGTTTATATATACATTAGCCAAACAGAAAGATTATGCAAAAAAAACTATTTTTACTGAAAGAAAATTAAAAGCAAGAAAGAAAAAGGAATTACTTGAAAAGTCTAACTATTTCTGTGAAGTTCTTGCTTTTTTTAAAAGGTCAAACAATTTATGCACTTAAAAACAGATCTTTAAAAAATGATGATTTCAATTTAAAATAATTTTTTAATGTATATTTCAAGAAAAATTAATTGAATTAATTTTAATTAATAAAATAATATATATTGTGTTTCTTTATAATTAATGATTTATTTTTCATTTATAGATAGATTGTGAAAAAACTAATCAAATAGTTTTTTGTTAGGTATTTTGATAAGAATTATTTAAATCTCAAACATTTTTCAAAATAGCTATAATCCAAAAATAGATTTTAATCATTTATTCCATCCATAAAGCATTAATAAACCAAAAGAAAATCGATGTATAATATGTAAAATATAAATCAAATTGAAATTGTTTCAAAATGGATTATTAAATTGATAATCCCTTTTTTGGCTTAGAGAAAATCGTATTAAAAAAGCAAGATTTCTATGTATATGAAGTTGATTAATGGGATGAATGTAATTTTGTAAAAATAAGAGTTTCGCTTCAATTTACATAAGATCATGAAATTATGTATTTTAAAGATGGAGTAATTTTGAGAAAGTAATGATGATTCTAACTTTAAAGAGAATAAGTAAATGAAACAAAGAAAATCCAATTACTAAATAATCTGGAACAGATTAAATATTTATCTTGGCAATTTTAAAATGGATTGAAAAAAAAGAAAAATGGCTAGTCAATTGCTTTTTGGGATGGAAAGGCTCTAAATAAAACAGGAGGATACTATCAAGATGATTTAAAGCAAGGATTATGGAAAGAACTAATAAAAAATTATTGGAAGTAAGTTAAAAGATTGCAATAATAAATAGAAAAGCTTAAATTTTTGAAACAGGAGAATACTAAAATGATTTAAAAATAGGTAAATGGAATTATATTTATGAAAATAATAAGATGTAATAATTTACCTTATTATTTAGTGATGGTGGGCTATATAGAGGGAAAGGTTAAAAGAAAGGTAAATGGACTGAATTAGATGACAGATTTTGGGATTATTCTTAAGTTATTTATAAGGGAGAGTATAACATAAAAGGTATAAAGGTAGGTCTTTGGGATATTTTATATTGTAATATTAATTAGAAAAAACTTAAATTAATGTTAATATTAAAGTATAATAGGTTAGTGGGGGAGGATTATATGATAGTTCCTAGGGAATAAAGATTGGAAAGTGGATAGAACTTGACAAAGGATTTTACTTAGAAAAGTAAATTACATATGTGGGTGAATATAATATGAAGGGTATAAAATTTGGTAGATGGGATATTTTGTATTGCAACTTTTGGGAGAAAAATTATCAATTAATGTAAATATTAATTTTAAATACTAGTGCTGGAGGTTCATATGATAATGCTAAAGGAAATAAGATTGGAAAATGGATAGAATTAGACAAAGAATTTTATTTTGAGAAATAAGTTACATTTAATGGTGAATATAATATAAATGGTATGAAAGTAGGTAGATGGAATACTGTAGCTTGGGATCAGTAAATGTATAATTTAAATTATTTAAATGTTAGTGGGGGAGGATCTTATGATATTTCTTCCGAAATTAAGATTGGATAATGGGTAGAGCTGGATGAAGGATTTAGAGATTGGAATTAAGTAACTTATAGTGGTGAATATAATATTAAAGGAAACAAAGTTGGTACATGGGTGGGATTTAATATAGTCTTCAATAAGAAAGGCAAAGAAATTATATACGATACTTGAATAGTTATCCTTATTATAAACACATTTTACATTAATTATTTATCCNTAAGAGTTTCGCTTCAATTTACATAAGATCATGAAATTATGTATTTTAAAGATGGAGTAATTTTGAGAAAGTAATGATGATTCTAACTTTAAAGAGAATAAGTAAATGAAACAAAGAAAATCCAATTACTAAATAATCTGGAACAGATTAAATATTTATCTTGGCAATTTTAAAATGGATTGAAAAAAAAGAAAAATGGCTAGTCAATTGCTTTTTGGGATGGAAAGGCTCTAAATAAAACAGGAGGATACTATCAAGATGATTTAAAGCAAGGATTATGGAAAGAACTAATAAAAAATTATTGGAAGTAAGTTAAAAGATTGCAATAATAAATAGAAAAGCTTAAATTTTTGAAACAGGAGAATACTAAAATGATTTAAAAATAGGTAAATGGAATTATATTTATGAAAATAATAAGATGTAATAATTTACCTTATTATTTAGTGATGGTGGGCTATATAGAGGGAAAGGTTAAAAGAAAGGTAAATGGACTGAATTAGATGACAGATTTTGGGATTATTCTTAAGTTATTTATAAGGGAGAGTATAACATAAAAGGTATAAAGGTAGGTCTTTGGGATATTTTATATTGTAATATTAATTAGAAAAAACTTAAATTAATGTTAATATTAAAGTATAATAGGTTAGTGGGGGAGGATTATATGATAGTTCCTAGGGAATAAAGATTGGAAAGTGGATAGAACTTGACAAAGGATTTTACTTAGAAAAGTAAATTACATATGTGGGTGAATATAATATGAAGGGTATAAAATTTGGTAGATGGGATATTTTGTATTGCAACTTTTGGGAGAAAAATTATCAATTAATGTAAATATTAATTTTAAATACTAGTGCTGGAGGTTCATATGATAATGCTAAAGGAAATAAGATTGGAAAATGGATAGAATTAGACAAAGAATTTTATTTTGAGAAATAAGTTACATTTAATGGTGAATATAATATAAATGGTATGAAAGTAGGTAGATGGAATACTGTAGCTTGGGATCAGTAAATGTATAATTTAAATTATTTAAATGTTAGTGGGGGAGGATCTTATGATATTTCTTCCGAAATTAAGATTGGATAATGGGTAGAGCTGGATGAAGGATTTAGAGATTGGAATTAAGTAACTTATAGTGGTGAATATAATATTAAAGGAAACAAAGTTGGTACATGGGTGGGATTTAATATAGTCTTCAATAAGAAAGGCAAAGAAATTATATACGATACTTGAATAGTTATCCTTATTATAAACACATTTTACATTAATTATTTATCCAATAACAAGACTTTAAATTTATATCAAAAGTTCATAAATATTATTTGAAACATCTTCACATTACTATCTATGAATGCAAGATTTATCATTTGAGGCGCACCTTTTATCATCAAAAAGTTATTCACAACCTTAATCAATTGAAAATTTAATAACTTTTTTATTTATACTTACATTTTAAACAACTACTTTTTAAATTCTATACATTATTATGGGTTTAAGTAGTAAGAAGTCCATTTTGGCAAATATATTCAACACATTAAATTTTGACTTTATTCTAAAGACTAGGTATTTCAATAAAGTTTAGCATTTCTCCATTGATACATTAAATTTATGAATATTCATAACAATTATTTAATACATCCATCAAACAATTAATTAATTGTACATAATTTTTATCAATATTATTAACAAAATCAGACTGAATAATTAATTAATTATGCAGTTGAACATTAATGTAAAGTATTTTTATTTTTGTAAATATATCAATATAGTTTTTTTTTATCACTAAAATTCAATAACAGAAGATTAAATATCATATTTAATATTTTTAGAATATTGATTATCTAGTTTAAATGATAAAATAATCTATAATAGAAATATTGAAATTTATAAATTCTATTTACTAATCTTTATTTTTTCTTGTAACTTGAATAAAATGATTATAAATATATTTCGACTAAAAATTCATTGGCATTCCTAGAATGGATTGTTTATTTAACATTAGTCTTTAACAGTATAATTATCAATTATCTAGTATCCATTAAGAATATTATTAACTGTACATTTCTTAAGTCTCTGATTTCGGTTAAAAAATGTTTTCATTTCTAGAGCTAAATAAGTTTAATCAACGCATGTATTTTAGACATAAAATAGTAACATTTACTTCCATTTGAATCTTGGAAACATTGCGTTTTTTAAGCTAAAGCTAAGATAATGGTAAATCAACAAACTTAATTAAACCTACTTTTAAAGTGCGTCTTTTATTATGAAAATAGGATTCACATTATTAATGAGATTTATAAGAATTATTGTCAGCAGATTAACACAGTTCAACATAAGTTGAAGTATTAATATTCAATTTCCAATTTTATAATTAGGTTTTACAATCTAAATCTTTAGAGGGCGCTTTTCATTCAAAGTTTGGACATTCTTTTTTCTAAACACTAATTATTTTATAATCAAATAAAAGCAAAATTGTTTAATTTTACCTTTATAACTTTTAAAAGCATTTCATAATTTAATAATATCTTTCCAAAAATAAGGAACTTAAAATATCATGGTATCCATTAAAAAAGTAGAATTTTTTGCCATCTGAATGTTTCTGGTTTCTAAATATTTATATCACAAATATTATTATTCGAACAAATACTATTGCACTGGTAACATTTTGATAAAATATTATTAATACATCTCTAAAATATCCATACTAATTAAAACTACTTTAGTCTTAATATTCACTACATAAATTTGAAACGCAATTCCCATCCTTTATATTTACAACCTTAACAATTTATGGTGTAACACAAATTGCATAAATAAAACTTATGTAATACTCTAACCACTAAAGAAATTTATAAAGGCATAACCTTATCCTTTAATATAATTCAAACCACAAATTGAAGTTACTAGTCAATAATATTAATATTGCATTCAAGGT
>CAJJDN010000130.1:280016-304307 GCA_905182985.1 Paramecium sonneborni | reverse complement strand
GGTAAATTCTTAAGATTATAATATACAAATAATATTTTAGAATAGATGTCAAAATTTTAAAAGAATTCGAATTATATGAAGGAATAATTTTATCTTATTGTTAAGTATAATTGAAAAAATTATACTTTTAAAAAAATCAGATAAATATTTTCCTATTAAGAGTGAATTCCACAAGTATTGCAAAAAATTAGTATTTAGCGAAAAACATTATATAGACCAATATATTTAGCAATTTAATGTACATGCTAAAATGTAGTGATGTGTACGTTTTAATATTTTTTTGGTTCTAAGTGCAAATTAAATTATGTCAAGTTTGTTACAAGATTGTATTTTCGTTCCTAATTTCTATGAGTTTTTGGATTCACTAACATCACCTTAAATAGTTTTGTTAATAATTCATTGACAAATTCTTCGTGATCAAAAACAAATAAATATTCATCTAAAAAAATCAATTGGAAATAATCTTTTACAATTTTAATGATTGAATAATATAAATAATCTTAAAATGTTAGAGAATAATTAGAATACGATTTCGAAAGAGAAATGATAGATTACATAAAAGCAATTGAAAAATGAAATGAGTAAGGAATATTTTTGTTATTTTTAGAATGTATAATAAAAAGTATACAACTTTATAAATAATAACCATGTTTTAAATATATTTGTTAAGCAAAGTATTTTCTAGCATACTATTTGGATCTTAAAATGCCAGTTTTTATTTGGCATCTTGTCTTTTATGTATTGAATTTTTGATGATGCGATCTTATAGAATTAGATTATACCTACCATAACTTGGTGTTCTTGCGCCTACAAATTAAATAATTATTTCCAAATCTATTATAAAGAGAAGGTGATCTTGATTTTGTTGAAATTATTATTATTAAAAATTTATAATTTTGGGTTTAATTTTATTGTTGTTTAATCATTAGGTTCTTCATTTATTTAAGTTTTATTAACTAATGCTTTCATCTAAATAAAGCTCAAGCATTAATAATTTTTCAGATTAATATTATTATATTTGAGAATATTTAATATATAATATAAAGTCTTTGCAATAATTAATCTAAAAAAAACCTTATTATGACAGGGATATCAAATAATATGCGCTTTTAATATATTATAATTATCTTAAATATAAAAATTATCATAAAATAAGGAAATTATATAAAGAAAGGAGCTATTAGTTTTAAGAACCATTAGAAATTTGTTTTTCATATCCAGAAATTTTTTTTTTATTTTGAGCGCATTAGCTACACCTTTATCAATCTGGAATGTTATTTAATAAAATTATTTAGGTTATTGCTTTTGAAAAAGTCTGAATATGAAAGGCATGAAGATTTATATAAGATTTTAACTTCCTTAAAAGATATTAATTTCTAAGCAGATAGTGACATAATATATATGCTTGGAAATCAAAAAAGTTCAGATATTTTAGAATCTCTTTTTGAAAATAGGAAAATCAAAAGCATTTTGAATACTTAGGATAAAAAACATTATGAAATTAAGAAATGCTATTTTCAATATTATTCAACATGAATGGAACAAAAAGGATATTATTTCAAGGAAATTTTTTTAAAATTAGAGAAAAACTAATCATTAAAATATCTAAAAAAGAAAATATTTTCTATTTTAAAAATTTTTCGTTAATAGATTAAACTTATAAGTGGAAATGAAGGTTGATCTAAGTAATTAGAATTGAGAAGACATTAAAATCTAGAATTATTCTTTAATTGGAGCAAATTTCGATAGATGCAGCTTCAATAGATTAGAATTTGATGTTTTAGACATTAAGGGAGTAAATTTAAATGAAGTTCTAATGTTTAACTATAAATAGAAGAATATAAAGATTAAGGAGGGAAATAAATTAAATGGTCATAATGATTGAGTATTTTCAGTTCGTATTTCTCCTAATTGAAAGATATGGGCATCTGGTGGTGGTAATCGGTATAAAAGACAGAAGGCAGATAAGTCTATACATTTATGGGATGTATAGACAGAAAAAAAAAATATGCTAATTGGTCACACTAGTAGGGTTAAATCTTAATATCTCATAAATGTATAGATTTATCATGACTACCAAATGCTCAAATATTTCCATCAGAAGAGAAACAGACTGAATGAAGTATATTTTTTAGAGGGTTAGATTTAAGAATTATAATAAAATAAAGATTACTATAAAAAGCATATAACATAAAAATGTAATTAAATTTATTATAAATTCATCTTTAACTTGATTAATATTAAAATATATCATAATACTTTACTAGTAAATTTATACATATTGGTTATTACTTTATTGTTAAGCTTATCTCATTCAAAAAGTTTTTCTGCCATTGCTGACATTATTTCATTTGGGTTTAAGTTTTTTTGTTAAGTTTAACAGTTAGGAATTGAGCGATTAATTTATAGTTGGATAGATGGTTTCTTTTTGATTCTATTGGGAAAAGTTATTTTTAATAAGGTTGTTGTAAAATAAGAATTTTAAACATTGTATTGAGTCTAAAATTATAAGCAGTATTCAAATTCTGTTTTTTAGAAACTTTAATTTAAATTCCATTTCATTGAATAAACGATACTTTACTCTTGATTTTCAACTTAATACATCATTAATAATTATCATCATTCCAATAATCTATTGTAATTGATCTCAACAGAGTTTTCTTATAAAATTAATAAAATATGGATTACCTTTTTAAACAAGCTTCAATATATGATAAAATCTGTTAAATGACTAAGATAAAGTTGGTTGTTTAAAAAGAAGAAGATATTGAATAATATTAACATTATATTAATTAAAGAAGAAAGAAGGATTTTCTAAGCAATATTAATTTTTTTTAATATCATCTATACATCGATATATTAAGAGTTATGTTTTTTTTGAAACAATATTTCATATGCATCAATTAAAAAAAAATATTTAAATTATTATATCCTTAAGTATTTAATCTGCTGTTTCAAGTTATTTATAAAATGAAAATATTGAATTTAATGTATGAGTTATATCTAATTCAGGATTATCTTTTCATCCTTTTAGAATACTCAATTTAATTAAAGGATTGGAATTTTTATTTTGTTTACTACTTTATTCAAATTTAGATTCTCTCTTATCTCCTTTCTCTTTAATCAATCTATTTTCGACTATTAAAAAATTATCAATTAATTATCCTTATAAATTATTATAAACAACTCTAAAAGGATTATAATGTCTTGAAATAATTTAATCAACTACATTCCTAAATTTTATATGTAATATTTTCTTTTCAAGTAGTTGAGTCATATTAAATACTAAATTGATTCTCTATTTGTTGCAATAGATAATTTAAGTTCTTCTTAATGATATAATTTTAATATATGAGATGCAAAAGATCTATGAGTCATTAATTTATACTTATTATTTTTTAAACGTTTAAATTCTATATATGCTTCATTATATAATTCAATTAATTCTAATTATTTTTTCGAGAATAAATTATTCATAATACTTATACTCTCTCGATACGCACTTTTTAAATTTTATATCAAAACAGCTTTTAGTGTATCTAAATGTCTAATGGACATCATAATTTATCATTCTTTTAAACTAATTAAAATATAAATATATCAGCTTTATTAGTTTCTATAGTTAAAAGAGGAAGACAATCACAAAATATCATTGATGTTACCATTGCATTATTTTCTATATATGTTTATATTGATACACAATAATATTCCAAATTTCAAATTTATATAAAATCTCATAACTAACAACTAATCAACCTTAATATTTACTGTAAGTTGACGTATTGGCCATTTATTTTTATAAAATTTACATTAACAAGCATTTAGTTGAGTTAAAGGTAAATATTTAAAATTCCTTTATTGAAACAATATGTAACATTTTATAATTTTCATCATATCAAATAGATATGATTTCATCTTAATAAAAAGATTCCCATTATTATAATATTTCACCATGTTTTAATGAAATTTTATATAAATCACCTTCTTCTGTACAAATTATAATTGAATAACCATGTTCAATTAAACAAGATGCTGAAATTTCATTTTTTAAATCACTTAAAATTTATTTAATCTTTCCAGCTATTATATTGAAATACGAATATCAGCTTTAGTAAATATTATATTTCTGTTATTCCATTCATCATATCAAATAAAAATATGATTTTATATTAAAGTAATACATATATGTTTTATCCGCATTACAGCTGATTTTATTAATTAGGTTATTGTTGAAAGAAATATTCATTGCAATTGAAAAGGTGACTGGGATTTCTTAATGATGATTTGAATTGACAGAAATTTATAGAAATTAAATCCATAGATAATTTGGGTATTTGAATCCATCAATTCCAATGAGATAGATAGGATTAAAAGCTAATCAATCAGTATATGTATTTGAGGTGTGAAAAGTAGTTAAGGATGCTGAAGAGAATTTTAAGAGTTAATTTCTATGTTCACATATAGGAAGAAAATTTTTTAAATTTAGATTGAGTTGATGTTGAAGATAAACTAAGAGATTGGAGACATGAATAAATCGTTTCTATAAATGAGAGGAATCACGAAAAAACATATACTTCAAATAAAAAATCAGAATGGTCCATCATAACATCATAAAATGTGTAAACATTTTATTATTATCAATTCTAACCTTTTAGAAGCAGAGGAAAGAATTAAGATAAGTTTAATTTAATTACTGTGACAAATCGATATTATAATAAAGCAACTGAACAGTATGAAAAATTTACATTTCCCTTTTTTATATCACTATCATCTTCTCATATAACCTTATAAGATTTCTAAGCTTTAATATATATTTAAGTCAGGCGATTTATTGATTTTGTAAAGTTTTATAAATAAATATATAGGGCTAATGATTGGATGCAAAAATAATCATAAAAAATGACTGGAGATTAATTAGGTATAATAATTAATTTATAAACCTGCTGGCTAATACCAGATGAATTGCTAGTAGAGTTCGAGGAATGATTTATAAATAAAACAAGAGATTAATTTTTTTAGATTTTAATATATATTTTTTTTAAATAAAAAATTGTTAACATTGTAAAATACCAAAAATTATTTTATATATATAATATATTAGAATCTCTCCGTTATGAAATAAATTGAGAATTATCTATAAATAATATATTTAAATAAATTATTAGTATAGAGGATAACAATAATATAAAGATGTATATTAGATAAACTTAAGAGTAATAAAAATGATGAAAAATATCAAATAACATCATATATCTATTTTTCTTTTTTGTTTACTTAGCTATTTGATTGCAGGCTTTATATTAATTTTTATTTTAGTCAAAAGACATAGGATTAGATTTGAAATCTTTTAGTCTTATTAAATAGATAAGAAATGAGACTTTTATATTGGATTTTTGGTAAGAATATTGTTATGCAGGATTGAATCAAACTAATCTAATTAATTTAATTTATTGATATCTACATAAATATTACATTTATAAAGATAATAACAAAAAAAATAAATCAGTCTAAGAAATAATAGATCCAATATAGCTTTATTAATATATTGAAATTAAAAAGATGATAAAGTATTTATATTCATAAGGATATAAATAAATGAAAAAAGAAGGATAAGATTCTGTTAGTAATGAATATTATTAAAAACCTTAGAAATCTTTAAAAAAAGTTTTTATGATTTATTAAAATATCTAAAAGAATAAGAACTTAAATCTAAAAATTGAAAAAGCCATTTCAAAATAAGCATTACTTCAATCAGAAAAGTATATATTAATTTAACAATTTAAAATCTTGCCTTTGATTGAAACAAAGAATAAATATTGATAACTTAATATCTAAAATGTATTAATGTTTCATTAGCAGTGTTAAATTTAGGTTATATTTGCTTAATTTTAGGCAAAATATTGTACTTTATTGAACAATAAAATTTTTAATTTTCTATTATACACTAGTGCTCCTTCTATGAAAAACTATGGAATTTAAAATCAAAACAGAGTATTCACAAGTTTCATTAAATCACATGGATAAAACTAATGTAAAAATGAATGTAAATGCATGCTTTTTTACTAAGGAGGATTTAAATAAAAAAAGGAAAGAAACAGATATAGAATTATAATTATTTATATTGATAGCAATTCATCAATTTTTAACAGAAACAGGTAAGCTACAATATAATACAGCAATGCATTCCTATTCTTTGATTTTAAAAAGATAAATGTATTTGTTTTATTAAAAATTTAAGGTTTGAATACTGTACAGGAATTGATAGAAAGATTTCAAAATATGATAATATATTATTAATTTCATAGATATTAATGGAGAGATGGAGACAAACTATTAAAAAACTAAAATTAAAAACTATAAAATAATATCAGGTGAAATGAGAAAGGTGGATAAATATATAAGAAAGTGGAATAGATTCATCCTAATAGATTATTAACTTCTGATCAACTTTTTATACTTTTTTTTTGAAGAGAAATAAAATGATAATAATAATGAAAGAAAGAGATAAGGGAATAAATAACAAAAGGGAAGGAAACTAATAGACAAGATAAAAGACATACTACTATAAGGCAGTGTCATATAATTGAGCAAGACTAATTGACATTATACCGATATGTTAAAAACATACCAAGAAATAGAGTAAACTTAAGAAAGGTTAATAAAAATACAATAGATATATATATTAGAAAAAATATACTTTAGAATTGAAACTGATACCGTTGAATTATGCTTGTTCAGCAATACCATAGAGTATTTAGATCAGATCAATATGCGTTTAATCACATGTATAAATTGATGAGATATTTTATACACAATATCTGTAGAGACAAATGAAATATGATATAGGAGAAGATAAATTTGGTTAATCTCTGGATTAAGTCAATTAATTTGTGAAAGCTTACACGATTTTCTAGGAATAAAAGATAGGATAAGTATAAGAATCTTTATGCAATTTTTCAAATGCATATAACATATAAATAGAGAGAAGTTTTTTTAAGATCCTGGAAATGGAAGGAGAGTCTACTTGAATATGGACTAATTGGTATTTTACTGAGCTGTTAACTCAATAGAATGAGAGGACCCTTATAATACACTTATTTTATCTCCTAATTTGGCGAAAATAAGAAAATTATTTTTATGAAAATATTATGTAATATATTGGTGAAATAATAATTCCTATTTTCACCAATATATTCCTCAAATACATTGCTGAATATAATTATTCCTATATNGTAAATAATATCGAAATTAAATAATGATGTTTATTTAGAATTAAGCAACGATAAGTGCATATATATTTCATGATAATAATAAATTCAAAAATTAGGCTGAAGATTAGGAATCTGTTTTAAAACGATACCTATTGAGACTTGTAGTTTTTGCTTTGATTTAACAACATATTTGGACTTATTTTTATGTCTCATATTTTTACATTTATAAATACTTTGATCAAATAACTTTCAAAACTCAAGATTATTTTAATTGATAATGATAAATGTTTCAAGATATGATGAGGCTCTTTCTATTAAAATTAGTCCTCGAACGAAAAGGTTATTAAAATATGGCTGATTCGCTATTTTAATCAGTAAGGAAATTAGAAACTATGAAGATTTATTTGGATGCATTAAAACAAGGATCTAATCAATATTGATATATATGTCATTATGTTAATATTCTTGTTAGTATTAGGAACAAAGAAATCAATAGTTTCTATTGTTTGAAATACCCTACAATTGAAATAAACCTTTGAACTTTAGATGGACATTTTAGAATTATATTCAAAATATAGATTCAAAGTTTTAGCATTGAAAATTAATGATAACAAAAATCAGTGTTCTAATACATTAAACAATTTTCTGACAAGGCTCTCATACATATGTGTTTATGATTATGGAATTTTCAAGATTTAACTATTAAGATTTGGGCAAGGTGAGAATCTTGGTAAAGTTGATAAAAAGAGAGGTAAATACTGTTTATAAATTGCAATAAAATTAAAATCTATGGATAGTCAAAGTATTATTGGCAAATTAGGTTGAAATTAACTTTGTGAATAAAAATAATAAAAGAACTTCTTTTTTTCATCAATTTTATTAAATTTATTGAAAGCATTTCAAGAGAACAACTAGTTTGAATTAATTTTGGTTTTTTTTCGAGATAATAATATGAATCTAGAATATTAGAATTTATTAATAATGTTGAATAGCCTTATGCCATAAAAGACATAGAAATAAGCCATTACAAATTGATATTTGGAATCCATATAATAAAGAAGGAGATGTATCAACGCATATTGCTGCTAATATTGATAAATTATTATTCTTGAGAGTATTATAAGAAAGTAAGAAAATTTTAAATTAGATGTAAATAAATAAAATAGAGCTAGATTAATTAATTAATATTTGATTGAATAATGAGTAAATAAACTAAATAAAAATAATCAATTTGAAAAAAAATTTGACCGCAGGTAAATTAAGTGAAAAGAAAGTTAATAGTCAAAAATAAATTAAAAACAAAAAAAGTAGGGAGTGTTGGATATCTATGCATCTATGTAGTTATTTTAGGATTTTAAATAGTTTTGTATTGCATAATATTAAGTGATGTAACTAAATTTAATTTATTCAAATAGAATATAAAAAAGATTAGTAAATTTATAATTATTAAGAAATAAATTTATATTAGGATATGGATTTATTTAATTTGAAGAAGTTATGATAGTTGATTTTTAAAGGTAAAATATAAATTTCAATTTTTTCGATGTAAGCTGGAAACATCTTCATTTTGCCTCAAACCTATGCTAATTTATATTTATATGATAGATAAATATATTAATCTTAATTTTGATTGTATTTCTAGGTATACGTAACCGTAATTCCTTTTGATATAATTTAACACGTCTGAATTTCTTATCTAAAAATCAAGTACTTTTTGTACCCTCTTAAGATTCTTCCTAAGATCAATAATGAGTCGCCAATAGCTCTATTGTTTCAATAAAGATTATATACTTAACAAATAATTAAATTTTTATTTAAGCAGGAAATATGATCTTGATTTCTATTGATGATTATTGAAACTTTGCCTCAAATTTCCTTTTAAAAAAAATCAATTCTAGTTTTTTAATAAAATCTATTGAGAAATTGAACTATTAATCTACTAATAATTATATACAATTGTAACTAATAATTAGAATTTATTTAACTTTCTTATTATTCTAAGTTTTTTTATTCAAATTTATTCTTTAAATTAAATTAGTTGTATATGGTAAAAAATATTATTAGAGCCAAAAGATAGCGCATCTTTATTAAAACAGAAATAACTAAGCCAAACTAATGAAAAATACCTTGAAACTTTTCAGATAATTTTCTTTTTTTTAAATATATCAATATTGAAAGAGAATCATTGTAATTTGAAGTATGAAAAAAATGAATGCGAGATAGAAAATTAAGGATACTTTTTTTCGACAATCTAGCGGAATCATCTTAATCTGATATAGAAAAATTAGTTTCAATATTAGAAGGGAAAATAATTAATAATTGGATTGCTTATAAGGATTTTATTATAACTGATTTAGAAAAAATGAAGAATGAGTGGCATCAAGATATTAATTCTTTTGTTTAAAAGTCTAAAGAGACAATAGAAAAAATTCAATTATTAATTAATTAATTAAGAAGTCTTAATCATATATTTTAGGAACAAATCTATTTAAGCAGAAGAAAATATAATAATGTTATAAGCTGTAATTATTATTACCCTATTTGTTTATTTTTAAAATGATTTTGAATTTTGCAAATAAAATCTTGCCATACATTATTAGTAGTCATAGATTCTTTGAGTAATATTATTTTTATGATCTGCACAAAGGATGTATGGTTTCATACATAAATATGTTTAAAGAAACAATTGAAAATATTATGGAAAAACAAAAGCTCAAAAAACACGAATCGTGAAGCATTTGACAAGAGTTTTACAGTTATTTTTAACAAGGATTATGAATCTAATCAAAGAATTTATAATAAATTAAAATCCAATGGAGAAGGGGATGGTCTATAGCCTATTTTGGATGTTTTACTTATTTCTTTAAGATTAAGATGGAATGATAAATTTGTCAAACTACTTTATTTAATTAACAATACTTCAAAAGATTGTTCTTGCAAATTAAGATAAAATGATAAATAAAAATTATAGATGAAAACGGCTTAATTGAAAATAATGAAATTTAATGAATCCATTAATGAAATCATAATGAAATTTAAGCTCGAAAACAAATTTTTACTAATCCTATTCTAAAACTTGATAGCTAGTTAATTTTGCAAATATTTAGCACTTAAAATAACATAAAAATGATATATAAGATAATATTAATTATTAAATTATATGATACCAGTCTTCATACCTTTCTAATTATATTCACTCCGAAAAGTGACTTATGTGTTTTTATCAAATCCTTCATCCAACTCTATCCAGTCTCCAACTTTAATCTATTCTTTTCCCTCATCATATGATCCCCTCGACTATTTTATTATTATTTACCTATACTTATATATAATTTACATTTATTTATATTCCTATTCTCCCAACTTAAAATAATTTATATTCCATCTAAACGATTGAATTTAATTGAATGTTTTAAATTTTGACTCTGTTTCATTCTCTTTTCAGTGGATTAAATAAAATACTATATTTTTAGATCAATGTTTCTCTTGAAATTTGCCATTTTTCTCTTTAATTGTCCATCTATAACTTTTTCCTATAATCTTTACCTTCGTTAATATGTCCTGTTTTTTAAGAAATTTAATTCATTTTCAATAAATTTGATGTTGTGGGAATTCTAAGATACAAAATTAAGATGATTATCCTTTCATCTTTTCAGATTAGCTTGAATACCCATGAGAACCTATAAGTACCCTAATTTAGACGAAGAAAATAATTATTTATTACTCTTCTTTATAATTTTTCGCTCTCCTAAAGCTTCTCTAAAAAAGCTATTCATTAGAATTAATAGTTATCTGTTTTAACATATTTTATTAACTACCTATATAAGCTCCCTCATTTAGATCAGTTATACATTAAATTATGGTAGAATTATTGGAACCATTCCAAACTATGATAGTTTATATAATGCTAGTTATTTTTTTTATAAGAATGAAGATTTGATGTAACAATAGCCATATTTAGTTAATTTATAGTAAGATTTTACAATTTGAACGGTTTCTAATAAGAAAATTTGATAGAACCCATTTTAATGTAAGGCTCGTTCAATACTACGATGTTTGATTATGCAATTGTAATTATTCAATAAAATAAATGAATAATTTGCATCAACTTAACTTTGTATGTAACCTATCTTTATTAAATAGTAATTTATAAAAAGTAGGATTAGCATAAATTATGGACAGTTTAACAAAAAGAAGAGCTAGTAGCTAATAAAATTAGAAGAGTAATGAGAGGAGGTCACTAAATATGATTGAAAGTATATTTAAAGAAAAAGGTCTGACTCTAAGAGTTAATTAATAAGGGATTTATTATGTATAGTTAGGATATTCTTTTGTTGTGGATGCATCATTATAAATAAAAAAGGATAAGATTATATGCGAAAGATTTTTTTTAAAAGATGTTCTGATCAGAATTTGGCAGAATATATTAATTAATGAAAAAATAATTTTTAATAAGACAAGACATGTCATTAAAGGATGCATTATTTTTCATACAGATGAAGATATGAAGTTTTTTTCAGGAGACCAAAAAGAAATGAATCAAATGATAAAAGATTACTGGCAGAAAACTAATTATTTATAATTATGCATAATTCTTCTTTAAAATAAAAGAGATGGAAGGAATTGAAAATTTATAAAGAAAAAAGATTTCAAGGTCAAAAATAAAAAGAAAGAATTAGATCTCCTTTCATTGGCATCATGTAATAGTGATACAGGAATCTGATTATGGAATGTAAAGTCAGGATAACAAAAGATTAAAAGGGCAGAATGGTTGGGTCTACTCATTATGCTTTCTTTTGATTATATTTTCTAAGCTCAAAGTTTATCTTAAATTTTTCAGTAAATTCAGATCAGAGCTATCTCTGTTATCATTAGATTACTGAGATTAAAACATGGAATATGAGTTTGTTATTTTATAATTTTTTGATCAATATTAAACATAAGTTTTCTATTATTTAATTAATCATAAAAATAATCCTTAATTAAATCACACAGAATTTTTTCTAAAAACTTCTTAAAGAGAACAAATTTGATTATTTGCAAAATTACTAAAATATAATTTTGTTAAAATGAGATTTACAAGTGATGATATTAGATTTTCCTTTTAGAAAGAGGATTGTTTTGACTAATTAATTGATATATTACTTCAAAGAAGTAACTTTGAAAGAAAATAAAATTATCTAATAGAAATTAAGTAAATAGTATACGTTGGTAATATAATTTTATTAAGATACAGGATTGATTAATATCAATAGTTTTTTAATAAGAACTTCTGAAATGTACATTTAAATAGTCAAATAGACTCCAGATTTACTGAAAGAGGGAAACAATGTTCATCAGAAGATATTAATAATTAAAATATAAATCATTATGTAATTCAAGTATAAATAAGCTAAAGAATTAGTTTGTTTAGGATTAAAAAACGAATCGTAAAACTTTAAATATTTTTCTATAAAGTAGTTTTCATGAAATAAAAGATTCTATACTTTTTGGATCTCCTAATTATTTTGAATATTTAAAGGAGCTTTGATCATAGTAAACTTATGCATCACTATATGTTGTTATATATTGTTTGAGGTTTGCTAAATGTCTTTAGATAAATCTCATGAAGAACAATTTTTATAAAAAAAATTAAATTAGGATTTTATAAGATGAATTTAGTTGAGAGATATTAAAAACCATAATAACTCTAGATTTAGGGGAGAGATTTATTGAATAAGATTTATAATTACTTATTTAAATAAATTATACTTGGAGTTTATGTACAAAATATTCCCAATATGATGTATCATTTGAAGATCTTTCCATATTAGCCTAAAAAATACATATACTTACAGAAAAAAATAGGATATTACATAAACCTGAGTAAAGAAGAGAAATTATTTAATCATAGATTGTATTTATTTCATGATGGGGCTTTTTAAATATATAATATTAAGTAAAGGATAGATGGTTGTTTTTCTTTTTTGTTATAAAGAATCATTATCAAAAATATACATAGTTAGATTATTAAATCGAAATATGCGAAGAAG
Organism: Paramecium sonneborni; assembly: GCA_905182985.1. NCBI lineage: Eukaryota > Ciliophora > Oligohymenophorea > Peniculida > Parameciidae > Paramecium > Paramecium sonneborni. The sequence continues at coordinate 291,064 of CAJJDN010000130.1, read as the reverse complement.
AAGTAATGGAGATCTGATAATTTTATATATGAAAGGGGGATCTATTCTAAGAATATCTTTCGAACATTTTTTGGAAACTAGATAATTAGATTTGATCATTTTTGAACTTAGGGAAAATAAATAGTCCTCTAATCCTTAAAGATATTAAATTGGAAATGGAATTGATAATCTAAAATCAGATAAGTTTAATACCCAATCCCTTTCAGTTGTCCAATTCATGGTGTATAATTTTTAGTTTTTTGGAATTCTAATTAATTCATAATAAAGAAGTTATATAAAAAATTTATGAGTGAAATAATTTAAAGTTTGTGTTGATTTATGATTAGAGAGCGATGATTCAATTAAAATAGTAAAAGTTTTAAAATAGATATAATCTTAATTAATCCTTAAACAAATCTTTAAACTTAAATTCTTAAAATTTTACTTATAGATGTTATCTCTTTAAAAAATATATCCCTTACCAGATTATTCAAAGATTGAGATTTTTATTGATTTTATATGAGGTATTAGAAAACTCTTAAATAAATTAAAATATAATTATTTGATGTTTATGATAAGAAGAAAGAATCATGATTTTAATTTTCTTATATAAATAAGATATTTATTAAAATAAAAGGTGATCAAAAGAACAATATTTACTTAAGTTATTGAAAATTATATTTTAAATTTAATGATTTAATTAATGACATAATAAAAATCAAAAATGTTTGGTTAATAAAGAGAATTCAATTATTGAATGTGTTTTATAATAAGGATGAATTTAAGATAGATGATATACTTTATTAATTAAGTGTAGATGCAGAAGTTAATACTCCTGACAAATTGTTTTTAAGTGAGAGGGGATAGGTAAACAGAAATAGTACACAGTAAAAGTAAAATTTAAACTAAATAGTTAGGAATAGTAGCAATAGCATATGAAAGATAATTAGGGAATTTCTGAATTATTTTTGAGAATATAAATGATTCTTAAATGAGTAAGGCTGTTCCTTATCTATGGCAAATAGTGAGGCATATTTAACTAAAATGATGATTAAGTAATCCAGCAACCGAATATCAAAGAACAATCAAATTTGTTTAATAAAGATTTGATTGGATAATAAATGACTGAGAAAGATGGGGTATCAAGATGTAAATAATTGAATAGGAAAGATTTCTATATCTCTTTAGTCTGTCTAGAACAAGTATTAATTCAATTGCAATCACACTATTATACTTTTTACTTCTATATTTATACAATTAAATCTAACTGCCACAAACAATTATAGTAAGAAAAGTAACAGTCTGATTACTGAGCTTTATAGAGAATTGAGTTATTATTATTAATTTAACATTAAAGATGGGAACATATATTAAAATTTTAAAAGAGATAAATCAATATTCAATGTGTTTAGAATATCAATAAGTGAATTATGTTTAAGAAAATAAATTTATCTGCCACAAAAAAGCATTTAAATTGTTTAAATCACAGTTCTGATTTAATCTATTATTCTACGATTATCTTATGTATTCCAAAATTTTTAAGTCTCTTCACTTAGACTCTTCCAATTAACATGATTAATATTTACCTTTTACAATTCTTTGCAACTTTTCATTCTATTAACTATAGTTTTATCTTAATAACAAAATTCACTTTATCATCATCACTCTAAAACAATTTTACAGTTTTCATAGTCGCAGGAATGGAAGAAATTTTAATTAATTTAAAATTTATATTTCCATAATCATTCATCTCTTTCACTTATTATTCATCATCAATTTATATTTAATATATATCAAGAAAGTTATCACCGATATTAAATGCTAATAAGTTTTTGTTTTTACTTTAGAAATTTTAAAAAAAATTACATTTATATTATTAATAATTAATATATAATAAATGAAAGGATGGTAGAATTAGTTGGATATTATATAAAAACTAAAAAGAAATGATGATTAAGTTCAAAAAATAAAATAATTTGAAAACAATGAATATTTAACAACTTTATAAATAAATGATCATCTTAAATATGTATTTCCTTAGAGTTAATGTTTGAGCATGGCTCAGTTGATTGAATCAATTGTAATTTGCATTATAATTCTAGAAATACAATTTTATTAAGATTTATAAAGGATAGCTATTAATTATTGTATAATAAATATTAGAGCATCTATAAAAATTGCATTAAAATATTTAAATATCACATGGAAGATTATTACCTAAAAATATTATCATTAAATTAAAAAATGATTAAAGGAGTGAATTTGCAATTCTCAAATCAAAAAATACTACAAATAATAAATTAACAATCCTTCATACTAAATTTTTTATTGAATAAATTTATTTTGTGAATTATAGACTTATTGACGACATTAATTATCAAATAAATTGCCTTTAAGATATTGATGATATTCTTGATTGTTCTATTGAACTAATTGAAGCATTTAAATATTAAAAATGCGAATTATTATAGTTTATAGTAAATACTTTGAAGGAATATAAAAAAGATCAATTTAAAAAAGATTTAATTGTAATAGTTCAATTTATTTAAGATTAAAATTACATGTATTTGATATTATAATTTTAGATATATAGATAATAAAAAGTAGAGAATCAAAAATTTTGAAAAATAAAAAACTCCAATTATAAAATAAGTGAACCCTAAAACTATTAAATGTATAGAGGATGAAAAATATGGTATTCTATCAAAACGATAGAGGGTATACACTCTAATTTAAAACCACATTCAATTATTTTAAACTTATGATATATCAAAAGAATTTAGCTATCATAAATAATTTGATTAAGCTGAGAATGATAAAGACAATTTTGAAGAATTAAAGATTTTTTTAGTTTTTGAATCAATTATAAAATAACAATAGATGAGAATTATTTGGGATAAGTATGGAGCCTTTTTTGAATCTTGGGATTAAGATCTAGAAAAATTGAATCAAGAAATCGTTAGACAGACGGATTAAAATAATTAATAAATCTTAAAAACACATTTCTTTCAGGTTTTATAAGAATTTAATAATGTCTATTAAATAACTGATGAGATAAAAAATCACATAGAAAAGATTTATAAGTTTAATATTGAATATGATTATTAAAAAGCAAAAGATATATTTATTTTAGAATTGTAGATTTAGGCATAGAATTTTGATTCCAAAAATATTTAAATCTTGATAGATTAAGTCAAATCTAATGTAAAATTAGAATTATAAGAATATTACAACGTTATTCTTATGATAGAAGTTTTAAATTTAATAAGTGATTTAATTTGATATAAGATTTAAAATGTTATCATAATTTAGACTATAATATATTATTTTAAATTTATATTGTTAAGTTAATTTTAATTTCTTACTAATTGGCAAATTCTCCATATGATCCATTATCTAATTCTTAATATATTATTCCTTTTTATGAATTTTTTTTAATTCTTAATGATGATCCTCATAAATAATATTTGATGATTAAATCTAATATTATAATTAATATCTTTATTTTTAATTCTTTTTGTATCAATAAAAATAAAGGTAAGATTTTTAAAGTAATGATGAATAACTGACTTAGTCTGATATTAATAAACTCAAGTAAATATTAAATTATTAATTATTACTAAATAAAAAAAGGCTTATTTAATTGAAATAGTATTTGTATAGCACAATAAATTAATTATAGTTTCTATTGATTTTGAAAAGATGAGAATTTTTTGGATAACTGGTCTTTTGAGTAAATTCAATCACTTAAATCTTTTATCTAAATGCTGGTTTGATAAAATTATTATCTCTTATGATCTTTTATTTTAATTATTTAAATTATTATTTTTATTTTTCTTTTTTTAATTTATATAATAATCAATCAAAATCTTTTTTTTAATATTTATTATTTTTTCATAATTCCTTAAATCTTTCTATTGATGTATATTTTATTTGATATTGTTAAATACAATCATAACAAGTTAATCTACTCCCATTTAAAGAACTTTAGTTCAAGTCAACCAAGATAGCCTTTTTTATACATCCTAAATTTTAAATTATGCTCTCAATACTTTATTTGGTATTGATTTTATATTAGTAATTATTAATAACTTCCTTTGAATAGCTGTTAACTCCATCCTCTATTTTAATAAAATATTTATTTATTTAATAATAAACTAATCAAATTAAGATGAACCAAGCTATTTTATTAAAATAATTTAAAGAATCTTTTTCAATTTTATATACATTATTATAAATTAGTACATGTCATCTTTTGGTAAATTTTTTATTTTATCTATCTTCTACTTATTGAATTTTTCTATCTTTTCAATACTTTCTTAGAAGTTTAAATTTGAATTTCTAAACTCTATTTGTTATTTTAATAGTTCTTTTGACTTTTTATGAATTTTAGACTTCTTATACTTATATATAAATGAAAAGTTTGAATCTTTTTTTTAGACCAATTAGCAACTTCTTATACTTTTTATAAGATACTTATTAAACATCACCTACTCTCTGCCTTTATTATATAATAAACATAATGATCTATATTAAAATTAAGTTAATTATTTATTACACGTTTAGCTTACAAGCTAAATTGAATTTCCCTGAGTTTTTCTACTTTTCTATTTATTTATTTCAAATAGGAATATTGCAAGATTAAAACAACATAAGAGAATTTTAAATTTCAACTTTATCAAATGTTTCATTTTAGTAATAGAAGATTAGTATACATAATCTTTATAAGTTTACTATTCCATTCATTAAATTCTTAAGAGATCTAAAGTTGAATATAAATTGAATTTTGTTCTACTTATCCAAAAATTAAAGACTTAGTGATATTCAATTTTTTCTAAGTTCTTCATATTTGTTTGAGTATTGCCAAAAATAATAACCTTTGAAAGGAAATGTAAATAATGCTTAATTTGTAAACTGCTATATCATTTTAATAAAGATATAATTATATCTATATTATTTTATATTATCCTCTTTTGTTTCTAAATTCATTTATAATTTTTAATTCCTTCTTAAGATTTATATCGATACACACATAGTCATCCATCAAATCTCTACTAAATATAGCTAGTTTAATCTATGTTTTGTAAGTTGGAAAGGTCTATGAATTCCAAACATTCGTTTAGGATTCGTTTTTTTTTTGCAATTTATATTTAATTGCAATAGTTTCAATAAGTTCATTTGTTACCTTAATCTTAAGACAAGCTTTACCTATATAATACTTCATCTTTTCAATATAAAATTCGTTTAATTAATTACATGTGATTATAGGCATACATTCTATTGTATAATGTTCAAGTGATGGTTTAAATTGTTGTATTAAATTAGGTTACTGTACAAATTATACTTTTAATTCTTTATGTTTGATTCATAATGCTGATCAAACAATAAATTCAATAGATCTATCGTAAAAACAGGTAAATGCAAATTATTATCATTTGGTAAATGTTTTGTTTTAGGTTGTTTTATTATTGTATCTAAATCATAATGAATGTAATGGTTAATTAAACTATAAATAGCGACAGGTTTTATTCATAAATTTGCACTTTGCAAATTTTTAAATAATAATTAAAATTCGATCTGTAGTTTTTTATTCATAATCAAAAGAAGTAATTAAATTCAAAAAATTATTTAAATTTTTAAGGTTTCAATCAAAGTTTACGATTTAAGGTTTCATCAATATCAATTTAGTTTACACAAATTTGCGCTCAAAGCTACGAATAAATTTAAAAAGTTTTTATATTCTGAAAAAAAATTATAAAGTCAATTAAAAAAATCTTTGAATTATCATCCATTAAGTTAAGTGTTTTAGATTATTGAGATTAAATAAAAATAAGGTAATTTTAAATTCATTTAAAGTGTTAGTTATTTTTTTCGTAGTATATCATGTTATTGAAATATCTAAAGTAATTATATCCTCACTTTAATATTTTTGAGTATTAATTTATGAACACTTTATTTATTTTAAAAGTTAAACTTAAAATTTACAATAATAAACTTTCAAAATTAACTAGTAATTATAGCATGTATTCACTAGCAGGATTTTAATTTCTTATTAATATCATTTTTTATTAATATAAACGGCCAAAATATGAAGGTTTAATCTTATATGATTTTTATTTTTAAAGAATTTTTTATAAAATTTATATATTTTATAATAATTATTAAATAATTTAAATTTATTATAAAATTATAATATAATCTTTAGAAGCTATTTAAGCTGCTAATTATTGTGATAAAATCATTCTTAAAAAATTAATTTTTTTAGAACATCCATATAAATCTAATATTGTTATAATATTTCAAGTTAAACAAATAAAAATATAACTAAAAATATATTTACTTGACTAAAGCCAATTAATAAAAAATAATCTAATTAAAATGAATTCTTTTATAGGTGAACGAAGTATTAAATAGTAAAAAAGATTACAAAAAAAATACATAAAATTGAATGATATCCAAAATATTATATTATGTAATAAGAAAGGCAAATAGCTTTCAAGTAAGACCTAAAACTGCAAATAAAATAAAAATAATAATTGCCATATATTTAAAAAAATACAAGTTGCTTTAAATACTATCCAGATTATATAATACATTATAATTACTTATAATTAGGGATTCAGACACTAAAATTTGATGATTGAAAATTTACCAAAAAATTTGTTTTTTTTTAGGATAATAATAGTTAAAAAAGAAAAAATTAGATCGAATTGAGGATAATAAATAGGAAGAATTTTCTGCAAAATCCTCTATTAAAAAATAAAGATTAGATTGGAAAGATAGCAATGTTTAATTCTATTCTTCTATATAAGTTTTGTGTATTAATAAGTATCTTGTGTATTGTACAACAGTATATAATAAGTTTAACTGATACGATGCAAAAATATTTTAAATACATAATTGATAATTATATAATTATTACTAAATACCTAAATAACTAAAATTATGAAAAATAATGATATAATGAAAGAATAATTTAACAAATGAAAATTTTTTCTCTGCTAACTATTTGGTTATCTAAACTAATATATAAAATCGTTTATATGATCACTTTGATTAAAAATAACATTGTTGAAATGCTATAAAGCATTATCACATATTTCCCAGATTAAACTCTAAATTCTTTAATTTTCTAAATTGATTTCTATTTTATAAAAATTTCTTTTCTTTCTTAATTATTTCATGAAGCTCTTTATTAGAGTATTCTGAAAAATAATGTTTCATACATAGAATATTTTTAATAATTTTTGAGATGCTTGAAAAATTAGATAATAAAATTTTGTTTGCATATTTTAAAATTTGCATTTCTACTAATATTATTGTTATCTATCTCTTGCAGCTAAATTAGTATTTTAATTATACTTTAAAAAAGTACCGTTTATAAAACATATGGCAATATAAACCCTTACTACTACTAAAATAACCAGTTTTACTTAGCCTTAAAGTACAATTTCTGCAAAACAAAAGTTAAAGTTACTTAAAACTATCTAAGTTCCATGTAATATAATACAAGCTATATTTTTACTGAAGAAATAAGATTCTGAAAATGTTATTTTAGAGTTTTGAAATTAAAATACTCATTTTAAGAAGTTTCAATTCCAAAATATTAGAGCAAGAAAAGATTAAACCTTCTCTTCATCAAATTTTTATCAAGTTTCCTTCTTAGAATTTCTTCCAACAAATAGGCTCTAGATCTTTCGATACCTATTTTCCATCATGAATTTCTTTTAAAATATGTGGATAAGTAATTCCTATCATAGCATAGTTGCTTGCGATTACATTTTTCTTGAACTAAGGATATTTGAGAAAATGATTATAGGTATAATCATTTGCAGATTTGGATCTTATTTTTTTAATCATGATTTGTAAAATCCTCTCTAGAAAAAATGAAGATCAAATTTTGGATATTTTGATTCATTCTGATTGTTTAATATATTCAATAATAATAATAATGATTGAAATTCACTATTAAATCTATGCTTTTCTCAATAATAAAATGTTTTTCTCATTGCTTTATAAAATTAAAATATATTTTTTTAATTGGCATAATCAAAAACTTATTTAAAATATCAAATTAGTTCATCAATCATTAACAATATTTTATATTAAATAAGCATTTCAACTTCTTCTGTAATTATTTCTGTGAAAAATTAGGTATTTAAACTCAATTAACATTTTTGAATATGTAATTAACTTTTTTGATAGAATAAAATGGAGAATTCTAAAAGTAGCTATTTAAATTTAAATTTAGAATTCTATTTAAGAATATATAGAAAATATTTTATTTTTTTTCTTCTAAAATTTAAAAATTAAATATTTCCATCAATTATAAAATAATATTAAACATCTATTATATGATAATTTATGCCATTGTTCTTTTATATTTTCTAATTATTTTCATAAGATTCTTTCATTTATTTTTAAAATTCATTATCTTTATCAAATTTATCATATTTAATATAATTTTATATAATATTTAATACAACACTTTTTTAATCAAAAATAGTAATTAAATACTATATCTTAGTTAAAAGAATACTTTCTAGAAGTAATTATGCATCTTCTTTTAAATTTTCAATAAGATTTTTAATAAATTTTTCAGAGAATGCTTTTGATACTTTTTGTTTATCAATTAATTTTCTAATAATTTTTAAGTCATCTAAATTAATATTTTGTTCTTTGCTATTATATTTGTGTTTATTTAAAATGTTTATAAATAGAATCATATATTAATTAGAATCATTAAAATATATATGTTTAATTTTAATTTCATTCAAAATGTCTTTAATAATTCTTTAAATTTTATCTTTTGCTGGAATATTTATATTTTTGCCTTCCTCATATAATTAACATTAAATATCCAAGTAAATGCAATTGAATACTCAATTTAAGTATTATAAACATTGAATCTTTTATTGAATCTTAAAAAATTAACCAAATTCTATTATAATCTAGATATTAATGATCAATTTTATATTTATCTTTGTAATGTTATGAATTTTCTTATTAAATTAAGAAATATAGTTAAAAGTTATTCTAAAAAGATTCTTGCAAATTATAAGTCAAATAAAACTTAATATATAATATATATACAATCATATAGATTAAATCATTTAATCTCAGACATTTAGATATATCAATCTGATATTCAATTATTTTTTCATTTTAATAAATTCTTACAATTCCAATAGGATTAAATTTTTAGAATCTCATTTACTGAATTTCTATTTTCATAAGAATAATATTAGAAAGACTAGTATTCCATTCCTTACATTGTTTAATATTTTAATTTATAATTTATATTTCTATTAAATTAATTTATTAATAATATTTAATATAAAAAGAACCTAAATTTGATTAATATTCTTAATTCATATTTTAACCATGATATTGACAAATCATAAAACACTTGATGTATATTATCTTCATACTTGAAGTTCTTCATAAAGAATTGTAATTTATCCAGCTGCATATCAAGTTTTTAGAACCAACAGTTTTACAATAGAAACTATGGTTGTACTTTATAATAAAAATCACAATATCTAAGGACATACTACCTTTTTATCAATGATATCTATTTCCAACGTATTCCAGATTTTTTTTGTTAAATAGTGGGTTTGAGTTTTTTATGCTCTAATAATCGAAGGATCAACATCTTCAATTCTTATTGATTAAAATAGAAATCTTGACTAGGTTAAATATATGATTATTTAACTATTATTGTACACGTCTAATAACTGCAGAATGAAACGGCTATTTTTTCTCTTGAAACCCAGTTATTTTAAGTTACAAAATAAGGATATCATCATAAGCTGCTAATACTTTATAGAATTTATTTGAATTTATGAATATTCTAATTAATAAAATATTTATAAATGCATCCAATCTTTATATTCCATCATTAGCTTAACTATTCAATTGTATTCTTTAAAATTAATTGAAAATTTCACTAAAAACAAATGTTGAAACTCCTTAAGATCCTAAATCATTGATTTTTTTTCTGTTTTTATTGCAATCTAAAATATTATATATATAATATTTCCATCTAAATTATATTCATAATGAAAAATGAGGAGGAAATGTTTATTCTAAAGAAATTGAATTTATCTGTCTTATAAATAAATATGTATTCCATAAACAAACCTAATTTTTAAAATTTAATAACCTCAAAATTTTCTATTAAACCTTTGAAATCTTAAAATATAGTTTTTAATGATACCTCAGATTATCCAAAAGATAGATAAAATTGTAAATAATATTCATTATTTTTATTAATCTTTAAATTTTGCAATATAAAAATATAATTCTAGAATTTAGTTTCAAATTTAAATTTCATTCTTATGCCAATCTTGGAAGATTTAAATCAACAAAGAGGAAAACAATCCTTATTTCTTTAAGACATGGTAACAATTTAGGTTATTCAATAATTGTATAAGGATTTCAGTAAAAATGCAATGGATGCCAAATTAGAATTTGTCATTCTTAAATAGTCTAAAGCTTTGTTTATGATATGAATTAAAATTATAAATCAACTAATCTACTTTGCATCTACTTGGAGGATTTAGATTTTCAAGTTAATTAAGTTCTATTGTTGTAGCTTTTATATATTACAAAAAGTAGTTAGAAATTTTAAAAATTTACACAATAAGCAAATGTATAATAAATAATTGTAAATTCTTACTCTAAAACTTAAATTAACTCATTTTTTATCAACAAAGAACTTATTTTTAACTATCATAATTTAATTAAAATACTTTTTCTTTTTTGACAACAATAAATCATCATTATTTGAAAATACATTTATTTCTCTCTAATCTTACTATATTTGAATTTCAAATTTAAATATTTAATTAAATCAAGATGTAATAACAAATCTAACATTAAATACAAAAAATCTTTATTTAATAATATCTTAAAAATTATGAAAAAAATATAATAAGCGTTCTTTTTTGTGTGTTTTGATTGCAAATTAAATTGAATTTTTACCAAAATAAATTACTGATGCAATTTAAAAAAAAATTACCTTTTAAAAATATTGATAAAATATATTAAACATTTAAGTGTAATTA
>CAJJDN010000130.1:237987-266499 GCA_905182985.1 Paramecium sonneborni | reverse complement strand
TAAATTATAAATTTTGTTTTTTTTAATCAAATAAAAAATCTGATACTTTTTTAATTTTTAATTAACGTATGTTGTTTATAGTTTTTAATAAATTATACATTTTGTTTTTTTTTTATTAAATAACAATTCTGATAGTTTTTTAAAATTTTATAAACTTTTATTAATTATATTTTTTAATAATTAATAAATTTCGTTTTTTTTTACAATTAGAAATCCTTATGATTTCAATGTATTCTTCATGCTGTGGTATAATATTAAGAGGTTATAACTTGCTTAAAAAAACTAGCTCTATTATAACTGTTGACTACTTATTCAAAGTGATTACAAGAAAAGTGTTTAGTATTACAATCGAAGTGCATGTTTATAATTATATCAATCACTAAAAGAGGGAATTGAAATATTACAGAATATCAACAATTTGAGTTCTAAATGCAATTTTAGATAATGCAAACCATCAATAATTTGTATGCTGAAAGTTATCTGAAATTTCAAAAAAAAATTCAATTTTTTCTATATTATAATAAGTTTGATTATGGTTATGAAATTAGAAAACAATTTTATTGGCAATTAAAATTATTTCTCCAAAAGTAGTTGAAAAATAATAAGAATCTCTTCAAATCGATTAAATCAATCCAACTCCTTTTGTACCTCCAATAACCTATCATATTAATGGAACTTTGTTAAGTTTGTGAGAGAAGGATTGCTTTTCAAATTTAATAATCAAAGAATACATTAAATGGTTAATAATCTAATCTCAAACTAAAATAAATAAATTATGAAGGAAAAACTTGACATCCTTTTTTTTGAGAAGAAATAATTTTGCATTGAAATATGAATATTGTTATTATTTATAATGTTTATGAAGCAAAAAAACTTTTTATAAAGTGAATTTCCTCTCTATCAATTTTTTTACATGATCTGCATTAAATTTGTCATTTGAGTATTAATGAGTTATTAATCTATCAATTGATGATTTAAAATTAAAGAATTAATCTAAAATGATTATCTATTTCGTTTAAAATCATTTTCTTAATCTCATAACTTTAAACTAAAATGAATTTTGTATTCTATCAATTTATTATTGGACAGGGAAAATGAGCTATAACAATATATATATATTTTAAATTAGTTTAGATTTCTAAACTTGACTCTTATTGTACTTTTATGATGAAAAATTCTTAATATAAGCTTATAATCATATTTTTGTTACGCACAATAATATGATAATTACTGCAAAAAATATTAAAATAATATTTTTGGTTATAAATATATATTAACAATAATTTAATAATAAATTAGAGAATATAAAAATTTATATTATTAATTATGTGATGGTAATTCAGAAGCTTATATTTATAATTTTTTATTTTGCATATCATGAAGGCTTGTATTAGATATCAATGATAAGCATTTTTTACATTTCCAAAAAAAATAGAAAATAAACAGCATTAATATAATAAAAATTAAATATTTATTCGAAAAAATAAAGGACTTTAAAAATTCGAAATTAAATGAATATATATAATCATTATTAATTTATAAAAAATGATATTAATAAATATTATATTTTATTATGTTTTGCTTTGATTCCAAAATAAAGTTATCTAAATATTCAATTTAATACTTCTATATATAATTAATTTTCAAGAATATTAAGTGATTATTTCAAGATAAATAAAAAAAGTATATTTCTTTTCGGATTATAACTAAATTTCTAAAGTTGAACCCACAAACTTCAAACATTTATAATTGATGGTCTTAGAAACAATTGAAAATGAGCTAAAGTATTATGATAGTATTATAAAGGAAGATATGGTAATTATCTAATGTATTTTTTTTATCAAAGAAAAAATGCATATACAATTAATAAATTAATGAATACCAAATTAAAAGGGTTTTAATTATAACAGGATAATAAAGATGAATAATTATTATATTAGTTTTGGAAATGGATTGAAAACATTTTATGAATTCTTTAGATTATTTATAAAATTTATTAAAATGGGTTGCTGCGCAGCAAATAATAATTATAGTTAACAATTGCACCTTATCCGATATTAATCTTTTACAGAAAATGATAAGAATTATCCATAAATTTTGTTAGAATAATTTAAAAATCAGCTTAATGAGTTAACAATCATAAAGGAAGAAATGAAAAAATTTTTAACCACTTCTGATTTTAGTGAGGAGGATTATTTAATTACATGCAAGAATTTCTTTGACGGATATTTTACTTTATTAAAAACTTATCATAAATAAAAAACAATAGAGGATTCAATAATAATTGAAAAAATAGGGGTAATGCGTGAATTTATCTCTAATCTTGAAATTGATATAAAATCAGAAAATGGAGAATTTGAAAGATGGTAATCCGAATTCTTGGTTAACTTAAATTGTCTCGAACAAGAATCAGGAGAACTAGGTGAATTTTATATAATAGCAAAAAGTGAGCAAAATTTAATTAAAATAATTTCCGTTTTGGATAAATTTGATGATAAAATTTTAATTTTTCATTAGGCCTGGCTCTAAGTTTAAATATAAGAATTACGAGAGAGATTATTTAAACATAATGAATAGATGATAGTAAATTATTCGAATTATTTAATTAACTATCTAAAAAATGGAAATTAAAAAAATTTGTATAAAAACTTGTAGGATTAAGAAAAGCTATGTGAAATAAAAAAAATAGAACAATTAGGTTATAGATTAGCATAATAGTTATTGTATTTAAGAGAAAATTAATTTGATGTTTTGTTCAAATCTGAATTTTTAGATATGGCATCTCAACTATAAAAAAGTTTTACTTAGGATTATGAAAAATATATAATTCAACCAATGATTTAATTGATGGATGAATTCTTAATTTAAGAAGAAATTTAATTATCATCTTTGACTATATTATTAGAGGCATTTGAATTAGTGAAAATGGAGATTTTTGATTAAGAGTTTTATTGTTTTCATATTCATTAAGCAGAATTTAGTATAAATAATATGAAAGATATGCATAAAAATTTTAATAAATCATTTACAAAATATTAAATGTAATACTTAACAAAGTAAAAATAAAACTTAGATAATGCTTTATAAATTTTTGAACCTTATTATCATTTATCAATGAAAAAGATTTCTTTAAAGATAGCAGAATAAATAAATTAATATTTTTCTAGGTTGGAATGCATAACATTAATATTAAATGCTTAGAAAAGGAGAGAATAAAAGTTATCAGTATTTATTTAAAATTATGGATAAAGATGTACATAAGATTTGGTAGAACTTTAAAAGAATTCAAATAAATTTTTAGATTTAAAAGGTCTGAAATTGCATTAAACTAGTGATCAAATAACAGAAATGATAAAAAATTATTAATTGTGTTTTTCTAAAATGCAATAGACTTACTTATGTAATTTAGGATAATTAATAACTTAAGAAACAGACGAGATTGGTTCATTGGGAGAAGATAAAAGTTAGGAATAAAAGAAAAGAATAGATTAATTGATGTAAAACATAGACAAAGGTCTTTTAAATGCGAAGTGTTTAATGATAAAAACAGATGATACTGTTTTAATTGAAAAATAATTAATTATGGCACTTGATAAATTTATATATAATAAAGATTAAAAGAAGAGAGTATCATAGTTGAGTGATTATGCTTTAAAATAAAAGTAATAAATAAAATCAACTACAGCATTAAATTCACCGAATTCTGAAACAAATATTAGTAAATAGATTAGATAGAGTACTCCAAAAAGTGTTATTGTAACAACATCTAATAATAATAATTAAGAATTGGAACCATGGGCAAAATTAAAGAGAATACCATTAAAAATAATTAGTTAATGTGGAAAATGTGATAACTATGCTGCTTATTAAGTTAAACATGAACTATGTTAAACTGATTATTTTTTAGATATGAATGGATTTGTAAGATGCTCTAAAAGATTAATATCGTCTCCAAAAGAGAAATCTTGTAAATTAAAACATATTACTGATTAAAAATTTGTTTGTCCATACTGCAAATAAAAATTTGAATTAAATAAATTTGATAAGTTCATATAAGCAATAATAAAAGGTTTGGATTATGGCAATTTACCATTTGAATCTAAAGATATCTTATTATTTTTTAGGAGAGTTTATGAAGAGTTTTCAAAAATCTATTATAATTACTTAGTTATTTAAATGAAGACACATTCCGAATCTCCAATTTGATGAAATTAATATGATTATTATATTGAATTAATATGAAAAACTATAATAAATATAAATCAAAAATCTGATTCATATAAATTAGTTTGAGAATCTAAAACACGATTTGAGTAATTTAAGAATTTTTTATCATATGCAGTACCCTTTTAATAGATTTGATCAATAAAGCTTCTTCTTGGTTCTTTACAAATAATTCTTTTTCCTTATCCTCTATGTCTTGATTCATAATATAATCCTGAATCATTTAAACCATCAGTTTAATTATAAGTATTTGGACCTGGACTACTCTATCCTAAATTAATTTCTAAACTACTTATTTTTAAAAATCTTTCTTATTTGCCTATTTTATAGCATCTTGAACTTTTATATCTAGAATAAATAGTCTAACCCATTTAATCAACATCTGTTGAATCATATTTACCTGGTCCAGGATTGCAATCCAAACTTTACTCTTATAAGAAATCTATTCCTCTAATAATTAAATACTTGGTAACCAGTTTGATTAAGTTTTTGGTCGCATTGTATATTATATTTTAGGATCATAACAATAAGAACAATTATAATTGCCTACTCCAGGATTTCTTTGAATTCCTTAAGTTATGTATCCTAATTCCTTGGTTTTCTAATAATGTATAATAATTAAATGTTAACCTCTCTTGAAATTCCAAATGAAATTCCTTTCTCTTTAGGAAAATTAAAGAGACTTGTAATCATATATTTTGTTGGAGGAGGAGCATTACTAGAAGATTTAGTAAAATCTGATCGAGGACCTCTACCTATTGAATGAGCTCTATTATTTAAGCTTCTATTTATATTATAATTTGCTGTTAGATAACTATATTAATAAATTAATATTAGTACGTTGTTGTTGCTTATGAAAAACGTTTTGCTTTAGAAAATGAATAGCACTTTTTTCCTTTATTTTTAGTATGTTACATTATAAAAATAATTATAGATAAAATTATTTCATATATTTTAGTTATTTTAAAATCATAAAATAGTTAGATGTAAATCAAGATGGAATAATTTTATCAATCTTTTTATGTCCACAAGGCTTTGTTATTTTATAATTTTTAGCATCTAAATAATTTGTTTAAGTCTTGAATTAGTTTAATATCAAATCACTATTTTTAAGATTAAAATAATCAGCATGATTTTTGATAATTCTTTCTTATCTACATAAATTGTTTATTAAAGAAGAATCCATATGTATAATTCGAAATTCTATAAACATTATTTAATTAGGGTCTAAAGATGATAATTTATATATTTATTTCTATTCAACTTTGCATTTATATTATGCGCCTTCATAAGTATTTAAATAAAAATCAAAGTATTCTCTACCTTCTACTGAATATTTAGCAAGTTCACACCAATTTTTCAAAGTTCCATCTAAATTAAAAATAGTTGGTAATGCTTAAGTTTCTTTTAAATGATCAAACATCATATCTTTAGTTATACCCATAACATCTAAAAATTTTTAATTTAAAATTCTTTATGATAAGATACTATTGTTTTGATTAACATTTTATATAGTACATTAGAATGGAAATTAAGACACTATTTTTTCTAATTCAAGCAATTCAATTTCTGATAGTAATGTTTAATCTTTAAAATTGTCAAGAATCTTAAATCTATTTTCTACACATTCTAAGGCTTATTCACTATATTGATCATTCATATTTTTTATTATATCACATACCTATTACTTTGAAAATTAATCTCTGTCATATTGTTCTAAACTAAAAAAATATAAATCAGCATATTAGTCAACTCTACAAACTTTATAATTATATGTGCATGGATTTTCACGTAAACCACCCAAACATCTATCTTATGGACATGACAATGCTAGTTTTAATTCTACTGCTGATTTTATAAATGTAGAAAGTGGTCTTGGAACCTATAAAATAGGAATGACAACTTTATTCGAAATTATATGTTAACTATCTCTCTATTCTGTTAAATATATCTATATATGTCTTACTAAGTTTGCATATAGTTTTTGTTACTGCTATATGTTTTTGTTCCTCCTAGTTAATATTCTTCCTTAATTTGATTAATAAGCTCATTGCAAAATTAAAATTAATTATATTTCTTTAAAGCATATCATGAATACTTATATTATTCAACAAACTAACACATTCAACACCTTACATTTAATTAATTTATATTATTATACAATTATCATATTTTTTATATTATTTAATAATTTTCATATCTAATATTCACACAAACAATTACAATTTTATGTGAATTATAAATATTCATACAACCATTTTACTTTAATAATTAGTACATTCTTTTCTTATTATAAACAATAAAAACACAAAATACCATTTTCAATTTAAAGTAAGGTATACAATTAAATCTAAATGTTTTCTTCTATTCTGAACAAGGAATTTACTTTTTAGACTTATTTCAAAGTTCTCCTTTCATTTTAGGTAGGCAATTTAATAATATTTTTAGAGTGTTCTCAAATCTATTGATTTTGCAATCTATTTATAGTTTCTACTTTTATAAAACCAAAAATAGGTTTACTTGAATTATAATATTGAAAGTACTCTAACTCCAATTTTAGTATTTTTTGTTTATAAAAAATAAAAATTGATAAATTCAGCCACATAAAGTTTGAAATAGGAATATAAAATAATGTTTACTATATAGACTAATACAAGCTAAAAATCATAGTGAGTTTTGAACTGATTGTTTATTTTTGTTTTAATTAAATGTATAATTATTGGTATATTGATTATAAAATGAAAATTTTAATGGTTAGAGAAAAAAGGTTTATTGATTATGAATTAAATTGTAAAAATAATCAATATGCTAAATCTTGATAAAAATAATATACTTGGATAAACTTTTAATCTATTAAATTCTGAAGGAAATAAGGAAATTTGAATTTTTAGATATAAAAAGTGCCCAATTAGAATTAACTCAATGTAGTTGAAACTTTATCTTCTTAAAATGATGAAATTTTAGAATTTAAAATAATCCACAGAATATCAAATTCTATGGGGTAGTATATTTTTTTAGTAAAAAAAAACACACATTTGTATTAAGAAATTTAGATAAAATTCGATATAAAAAAGAAAGGAATGAAGTTATAAATTAAGTTTAATAAAGCATTAACAATAATAAAGTATTATTGATTTTTTAAAACTCATATTTTAGCATTTTTGTTAATGATGGGATGACTATTTTAATAAAGAATTGATATTTATATAAATTTTATATATTATTTATATATATTAGATAGAAGATTTTGATTAACTATAGCTAAATTTTTAGGACTTATACTTTTAAAGATATAATAAAAATGTAATTCTCGAAAATAAAATCTCAAGACATATGGTTTTTTTTTTTGATAAAAATTTAAAAATCTTTATTATTTAAAATTGGTAACATATTTAAAGATTCAATTAATTCTTAAGATGCATCAGAATTTATTTATAAATGAGAGACTTTGCTTAGTATAAGTTATTAATTATGGAGATAAGAATTGAAAAATTGACTTTTTTGATAAAAATGCAAATAGGAAGCAGTTAAAGTGTAAATTTATTAAACCCAAAAAATTTGATTATCCCAATAAAGGTAAATGTAAAAAAAGTGATAAAGAAGGAGATAAGTATAATAAAACGATGGTAGATTCAAATTTCGGTAGATTTTGATAAAAAGAGTTGATAACTTAGGTTGAAAGGCAAAGCGAGAATAGTAAAAGAATATTAAAATAATTAAATGAAAAATCTTTTTTTAAATATATGCTTATTATTAGTATAGACCGTACGAGTCTAAAAGGTTATGGACACATATAATAGCGTGTCTGTAAAGGGAATTGAATTTGATTGGAGCTCTAGAACGATACCTATTGGGGACGAGTAGCTATTAATAGCTTAAAACATAAGGGGATATGATTAGTTGTTTTAAGTTCAATTAATGGTGTTAGACATAATGAAAAATGAAGTAGTCAAACAAATAACGATCGGAGGAGTTGAAGAGAGTAACTATTGTCCAGATATAATAATTATGAATAATTCAATTTTTATAGCTTTTATCAATGAAAAGGGAAGTGTGTTGAACGTATTGATGAAAAAATTTAGTTTATCTCTTGAAGAAACAGAGGTAGAATTAAATTTAGGAGAAACATTGTAAGAGGCAAAATCAAATTAAAATATATAATTTATATACTTAAGTCAGTTAAATTAAAATTTATTGTCAATTTAATGGTATTCAAAGGGAAAAGATTATCCTACTAAATAATGGAATGTGATATTGTATAATCCTATCACGAATGTGTTAGGTGAGAGAATTATATTGCCTGATAGTGATTTTATATCAATTGCTATAAATAGATAGGGAGTTATTGCAATAGCTTAGACAGATAATGAATACATTATATTATCTAAATTATATTAAGGTAAACTTAGTACAAAAGCAATTTAAAGCACTGTTTATTATGGTTATCGACGAAGAATTAAAATAAGTAGTTTACCTACAAATGAATTCATAGTTATTACATATACATCAGATTAAAATTTTAGATTAAGAAGGTTTGATAGGAATTTTGAAGCTATTCATAATCCTATTAAAATTGAATCTGGTTATTGTGGTACAATTTTAGTCCAAGGGATTGATATTGCATTCATGGATTCTTAATTAGTATTAGTATATAAATGCGATAATGATATAAAAATCTTATAAGTTGAACTAATGAATTATAAAGATGATTAATATCTTTCTGAATAATCAAGATATATAGAAATTGATAATACATAAAATATCTAATCAATGTAGATTAATTATATTGATCATAATCGATTGTTAATTAGATGGTTTACACCAAAATATTATTACAATAAATTATAAGTTTAGTTAATAGATATGAACTTATTAATTAATGAATGTATTTTAAATTGTGATAGATGTGATAAATAATTTAGGTGTCAGTAATGTAAAGAAAATTATTAATTGGATATAATAAAAAATGAATGTTTACCAATTTGTCCAGATAATTGTTTACATTGTTCTGATGCTACTTATTGTGATAAATGTAAGTTAGGATATTAATACACTAAAGAAAACTTATGTATAAGTCCAATTAATAATTTTATTGATTTAAAAGTAAGTAGTGAACCAGAATTAAAAGGTAAAGGAAGAATATTTAACAAGGAATTGTATTTGATAATTATTTATAGTATTATTAAGAATGATAAGTAATAATATTTGGTGATTCGAAAACTTGACACTAAAGGGAAATTATTGAAGAAAGTTGAATTTTAAAAAGATTTATATACAATATTAGATTATGATATTGCTGATTCTTTTTAGGAAGATGTCTTTCTAATATTAATAAAATGGATATCAGAAAATGGATCAACAAAAATCATAAACTATTAATATTACTTAGAAGATTTAACTATTAAGGAAGAATCTTTAATCACAGAATCATCTCAATATATGATTGGAGATTAAATTAAGATTGTCAATTATAAATAGAATAATCTAGCTTATTTTTATTTAATTAAAAATAAAGACCAATATTATTAACTCAAATATACTAGAATTGATTAAAACAATATCATTTATGACTATAATGGTCTTAACTTTGATTAAAAAGGTAATTACGAGATAGCTTCGTTTAGATCTGCAGATGGAACTGATTATATTCAAGTTAAAGACGATTTTTATCTTCATTAATGTACAATTTATGATACTTACTTGTCATGTTCTAAATACTATAATGAAGATAGAATTGAATTCTTATCTTAGAAATTATTTCAAATTGATTCAGTTTCATTATATATAGATCATGATATTTATTGGAACAAGCAATTATATCTCAATAATACTAAAGACTATAACATATAAATTACATAAACATCAAGAAATCCTGAAAATCATACATTCATTTAGATTGGACAAGATAATATTATAATTTTATGGTCTGGTATCTCAAATATTTAAGAAAGCAATCCAATACCACATATATATATTTAAGGAGTTTCTAAAAAAACTAATTAAACTACTAATTTGAAATCTTTTATTTGTCCTTCTGCTTGTATTAAATGTTCAGAAACTGGGGTATGTTTATAATGTAAGAATACAAATTACAGTTTAGAAAAAGGAAAGTGTAAATTAAAATGTATTAATAATTGTGAATCTTGTTTAGTAGAGAATGAATGTTTAAAATGTAATTCAAACTATTTCTTGGATTCATTCTCTTAATGTGTAGAATAAAAAAAAGATTAAATTTAGTAATAATAAAATAATATATATCCTACAGTATTCTAAAATGCAGATGGCACAGTATCTATAGTATCATTTAAGCTTAATAGTACTAAATATGAAGTTATTTATGAGGAATTTGATAGATAAGGATAATCTATATCAGGAGAAATCAGAATTACAAATGATAGTAATTTAACTCTATTATTATAATAACCTAAATTAATTAAAAAAGGTTAATATATTGTAATTAATTATATCACAAGAGATGAATTAAATAGTTTTTAATATAAAGCTATCTTTGTTACCTTAGATTATTCCTATCAAATACTTTAAAATAATGTCTAATTTACATTAAATAATGATGC
Source organism: Paramecium sonneborni (assembly GCA_905182985.1). Classification (NCBI taxonomy): domain Eukaryota; phylum Ciliophora; class Oligohymenophorea; order Peniculida; family Parameciidae; genus Paramecium; species Paramecium sonneborni. Next base: position 255,700 of record CAJJDN010000130.1, on the reverse strand, counting down.
TTTAATTGATTTTTATGTAATTGATAGTATATTACATATATTCTATGTTTAAGACTATTATAATAGCAGGCCTTGGTTATATTATAATCAATAGAAAATTCAAAATGGATTCATGACTAAATAATATGAGACATATTATTCAAATGCATTTGTTGAAAAGACAAGATATTAAAACTTTAGATTATGTTCATTTGTCGCTCAAAATAAGTTTTCAATATAATATACTGAAGTAGGAGGAATCGATTAGCTTGTATATTTAGTAGATTATGTAAAATTAACATCAACTAAATCTACAATTACAAGTTATTATGAAAATTACCAAAATCATTTATAACTTTATACAATTTAATATAAGGCTTTTAGCAATAAAAAATTAAGTATTCAATTCTTAAATTAGAAATCTTCTCTTTTAAATGAAGTCTTAATAGAATCAACAACTGAATTATCAAGATTATAAGTTTTGACTACTTAATAATTTATATACATTTTATATGTTGAATAATCATAATCAAACATTGCAATTATAAATATCAGATAATATGATTTGAATGGATTATAAATAGCTACAACTCAAATTAATTCAAATGAACAAAGTATTGATCATTTAAGTTGCAACATTAATGAATTTATTTATATAACTTGGAGTTCATTAAGAAATTTAAATTCATATAAAATAAGATTAAATTAAAAATTATAAGCAATTCCATTTAATAATTAAATATGCATTTCTAGATGTGCAGATTGTACTAATGATAGAATTATGTGTGCTTAATGTTCAGATGGATATTAATTTGATGAATTAAAATTGTAATGTGTACCAATTTGTTCAGTCAACTGTTAAAATTGCACATCTCCTAATACGTGTGATTATTGTTATGTTAATTTCAAATTCATAGACAATAAATGCCTTAATGTAACTGAATATTAATTGGAAATACCAATTTGTTAATAAAATTGTTAAGGATTAGGTTCACTTTTAACTTTTGATGATAATTCAATGATCACAACCTTTTACAATTATCAAAACTAATAGCATAGTTTGAATTCAAACATATATTAATTAGAATCTAATATTGTAACATAAAAGTAATTAATTACTTCTGATACAGTTATCCCATACCATATAACTTATGAATATGAATCTAAAAAATTTGCTCTTGTCTGGTTAAGTGGCAATTGTGTTATATCATGCAGAATGATGTTATAATTATTCTAATAAAGCTTTGTTGTTATAACAAATCCAATTGAATTAAGAGTACTTTAAGTACTCAATGTTGATGAATTTGAAATCTAAATTAAAACATTTAGTACAGATCTTGTGATTGTTTGGACTGAAATCAATCAAAATTCTATTTAATAGTCATATGTTGGAATTTATAATACAAATAATGGGTTTTAAATAAAATAAAATTTAAATGAAAATGAAGATGATATCTCTATCTATCCATAATTATTGATTTAGACTTCATCATATCAAATAATCTATCTTAAGAATAATAACATAATAAATTCATTAACTATAGATAGTACAACTGCAACATATAAACAAATATATGAAACTTCATATTAAATTGATTCTATTTCATCAGAAAATATTGATAGCAGTGGATTAGCAATTGGATGGATTGAGAAGGAAATTAATCAATTTGGAATGGAAAATTATTATGTATATATCTAATGGTTTGATAGATAACTAAATTAATAAGCAATTAAACGAGCTTCCATAAATTCTTTAATAAAAATTAACAATCTAAATCTGAAATATATATATAATTATGGTTAGTTACAATTAACATTCATATAATTTGAAAATACACAATAATAAAGGATTCGTCAATAATTTTAAAATATACATTTTTTAAAATATGGATCTTATTAAGTTTTCTAAACAAGTCCATTAAATATTTTAAGCTAATATAAATCTTATTCTAAATTTTAGGCCTATGTGAATCCTAAAAATTATATGTCTTATGTAGTCTTTTAAGGAGTGATGAATAATGTTAATTAAATATTCTTTATAGAAAAGAAAGAATAATAATCATATTAAGATAATTGTGAAACAAATTGTTTTTATTGTAATACAAATAATTAATGTATAATTTGCAAAGAAGGCTATTCGTTATAGAATAACAAATGTTCTTTGAAACTACCAAATAATTGCGCTGCTATTAGTTATGGTAGATGTTCATAATGTAATATTGGATATTCAATTACAACAGATTATAAATGTTAAATAAGTGATTCTAAATATAAAGAGATAAAAATGAATGAATATTCTGCATAGAGTAGATAGAGAGTATCATCATTTTAGAATGGAGATTATGTAGTTGTATGGTCAACATAATTTTATTAAAATGAAGGTACTAGTGTTTATATGTCATTGTATGATTCATAAGGTATAAAATTAAAAGATGAGACAAGAGTTACTGAATCTTCAGCAGGAATTTAATCACATCCAGATATTTAAGTATTAAGTAATGATGAAATTGTTGTTATTTGGGTAGATGGTAATATTATAGTAAATGCAGATATCAAGATGTAAAGATTTAATAAGGATTTCTAAAGAATTGGAACTGAAGTTATTGTATAAAATAGTATTCATCTATCTTATGCTAAATCACTTGATACACCAATTGTTATTTAATAGACAATTAATGGATTTGTAGTAGTTTGGGCAGAATAAGCAAGTCAAAATTAAATATCATTAATTGCTAAATTCTTTGACAACAACAATAATATGCTTCATTTTTAAGTTGTTACTGAAAATGAATTAATAATCAATGAACCAGTTATTGCTTCTACATAAACTATTATTGTCATTGTTTGGTAAACAAACAAAGGAATCTTTGCAAGTTCATTTAGCTTAAATTTTATATTAATTGATAAAGTATAATTATCTTCGACAGGATAAAGTCCATCAATAAGCTCAGTAGATAATTATATGATTATTGTTTGGAAAGAATATGTTATTGATGAACATGATTTCATGAGTTAAAAAATAAGATTTAGAAAAGTATCAACAAATTTACATTAATATGAATTTTAAAATAACTTTGGTATTCCATAAGAAAATTTAGATAACCCAGATGTAATTTAAATTGAAAATGGATTTGTCATTATTGCTGAAAGTGTTTCTACATAAAATGATAAAGTTAGAACTATCTAATTATAAGTATTTAATTTAGATGGAACATCAAAATCATAATCTGTACTTGTATATTCTGTTTCTAATTTGTACCCACATCATCCTTAATTGATAAGTTTACCATAAGGAAATTTCATTGCTTCATGGACAATTAGTTCTTTAATATCATAAAGCTTAAGTGATGATGTTTATATGAAGAGATATAAAAGTGATGGTACTTAATTACAACTAAACACAATTATTTGTTCAGAACATTGTTAAACATGCACAACCAGCAATACCTGCTAAACTTGTAAGCAAAACTATATTCTATTTAACGATTTATGTTACTTACAAATTAATCATTGTGCCACTCATTTAATTGAAAATTCAATTCTTATTTGTAGCACTTGTAATGATGGTTTCGATTTGATTAAAAATAATTGTTATTAAATTAGTACAATATCAAATGAATAAACAATAGAATTAGCGTATGATAAGAATAATTAAAATTAATTCAAAGTGATAGCTTTTTCTAATGGTGATCTATTATATTTTTGGATTGGGAATACTGTAATAATGACTCAACGATTTGATAAATATGGAAAGAGATATTCTATTCCTAAAAAGTTAGAGACTGGTTATTCTTGTAGTGAGTGCTCTGATTTATGGTTTTTTGATGTTTGTAAACTCGCTGATGATTTCTTTGTAGTGAGCTATAAATATAGCTCTTCAGGAGGTTTATATGCAAGAATTTTCAATTAAAATTAGGAATCTATTGAGGAATATTCTTTTAACTCTTATATAGGAAGTTCTAATTCTATAATATTAAATAAGTATAGTAATTACGTTTTGTAATTGAAATAATTGGATGATATGAAAATTGCACTGATATAAATGCTTATGATATCAGATATTCCTGCATTATAATTAACAATAATACCTTATTATATTGATAGTTCATATAGAATTAAATAATCAAATACACAATAAATCTAATTACTATCTTATTCTTAGTTTTAACATTCTTAAGATATTGACATCTTTGTGATTGAAAATGAAATAAAATTATTTTATAGAGCAGATCCATTGATAAGTTTTAGAGAGAATAATTTTGATACTCTTGGTGTTTTGCTAAATATAAACACTATCAAGAAATCGAATAATTAAATAGAATTTAAAGTAATTTCATTAAATTCGGAAAGCTATTTATGTATTTGGACATCTATTGAATCATTTAAATATGAAGTATTCTACTAAATAAAACAAAGCAAAGGTATTAATGTAACCAGTCCATAAAAAGTCTCTACTGGAAATGAAATCTATAAGTTGGATTTATAAATTAATATACTTTCAGATTCAATAATGATCACTTGGAGAGAAGGGTCATATACTTAAGATATGAGTTTAAATTCTCTTTATAAATTTATATTGATATCAAGAGATACTTATTAATTGATTGGTGAAGTTATTACTATTAATAAAGATAATAATAATATGAAATCATTAAGTAATCTTAGAGTAAATGAATTACCAAATCAAGATATTGTAATTAGTATTATGTTTTATCACATATTATTGGAAACCTAAACTATCATTTCATTCAAATTCAATCAAGTAGGTCAGAAATTAGAATTCTCTTAAATGAGATGTGGATATGCTTGTCAAGAATGTAATCATTAAGGACTCTGTCTCAATTGTATGAATCCTACTTTATATTTATTGTAAGATGATGGAACTTGCAGAAAAAGACCATAAAATTGTCTTAATTTTAAAACTAATTGCAATGATTGTATTGATGGTTATTACAAAACATAATATCTTACTTGTGAAAAAATCAATCAATTTATAGAAACATCTATTCAATTTGACTATGATAAATATTACTATTTCTATCAAGTAGCTTCATATCCTAATGGAAATTTTGTTATTGTTAGTAATAAGGATTACAAAGTTTTAGAATTAAACTATTATCTAAGTAATGGAGTTGCCTAAATATCATAACTCAAAATAATTAATCTTTAAAATATTTAGAGGATTAATAGTTACTCTCTTACTATTGATGATAATAATTTATTAACAATATTTTATAATGTTATGCCAGAATCATATTCAGAGTAAAATAAGTATTACTATCAATAATTTGATCAAAGCTTTAATTAACTTACAGAACCAATATTATTTTATTCAGGGTTGAAAAATAATGAATAGACCACCATGTATACTAAAATTCTGAATAGTGGATAATTTAGTATATTAATTTAGAGTAGATATGATATCTACATTTAAATCATGAATTCTAAATATGAATTTGTTGCAAATTAGATTGTCCCATTTAGTGAAAATTTTGACTTAGTTTCAAATGGAGAACAAATAGTGTTTGCTTACACAACGGATAAAATTTGTATTATTAAAATTTTTGATTTAAAGTTAAGATTAATTAAATATTAAACAATCGATGATGGAGGATTAGTAAAATTAACATTAAATTAACTCAAATAATTTGTTTTAATCACTAAAACATAAATCAATCTTATTAAATCAGGGTTGATATTAGAATCCTTTAATACTACATTATATAATTTATACCCCATACGAATAGCGATAAGTGATATAAATGAAATTGTCATCTTATCATTCAAACAAAACTCAAAGTCTCTTCTTTTGTTTTATTTTTCAATGAAAGGGGTACTTAGAAATCTGATCTAAGTTAATATGTAATATACTGAAATTTAACCCTAATTTACCTGGTTGTTTAAAACACAAAATAATAACTTTATAGTAATCTATCATTCAGGATCAGGAATTTATTATTGGAAGATAAAATTAGCCAGATTTGATTAGATGGGAGTTTCGAGTTCTGTTGATTAGATTATCTGTCCTAATGGTTGTGTTTCTTGTCAAACATCTATAGCTTGTGATATTTGTAGTTTTGGATATCAAAAAAATGATGTAACTTAACTTTGTGAAAAATTTTGCACTTCAGATGGTTGTAGTAAATGCAAATTTAGCGATTGTGATGAATGCTCTGAAGGATTTTAATTTAATAATAAAGGCTAATGTGTGATTATTGAATAATCTAATGAAAATCCTATTGATCCTTACGATCCTAATTATGAGGAAGAAATTAAAGATCCTGTAGATCCAATTATTCCTGTAGATCCTATAGATTCTGCTGATCCAATATATCCTATAGAAATTGGAACTATAGAGCATCCTATTGAAAAGCAATGCAATCTATAAATGCAAAATAAATTAATTAATTTCGTTAACAATCGATATGCAATCATCTATATTTGTAATGAGCTTCTAAGTGCAAAATTATTTAATTAAGATGGTTAAGAGATACAGAGCTTTAGTATCACAATCGAAATTATATTTATTTTTGATGCTACATTCTTTGATAATTAAATTATTTTAGCGTTTGTCTTTACAAATAAGCCAAAACAAAGCCAAATCTTTTCTATTGATGATAAATTTTAAAGTATTGTTCATAAATAAGAAACAACATACGATTCCGAAATATAAAGTATCAAAATATAACCTTTAATTCAAAACTTTGTAATTTTAATCTCAAATGATAAAAAAATTGAATTTGAATAAAAAACTACTATTTGTTATTCCTAAACTCTTACTATTTATGATAATTTATATACATAAACTGTCAATAAATTAGATATCAATTATCCAGATGGTATAACTCCGAATACTTGCAACCAAAACAAAGTTTAGGAAATTAAAGTATTTGAAAATATAATTTATACATTATCAATTAGTTCATTAGAAGCATAACTTATATCGATGGATACTTTTGGAGTAGTTCAAAACACATTTAAGTTAGATGTTCCAAATATAGATAAAATAAAATTTGATATTAATCTTGATACTGTGAGTTTTATATACAAAACATTTGATACATAAAATTGGAATTTAAGAATATGTAATAGACTTCTTATTATTATCTTTGTCAAAATTAATTATATTCCTGGAAATTTAAATGTTTAACTTTCTTCTGTAGAAAATAGTTTATTTGTATCTTGGAATGAAAATAATAGTATTTCAAGTTCATATTATGAGTTATTAGATTCATTTGGAAATCAAATCTCAAAAGGAGTAATTAAAAGTAGTACATAAATTGAAAGTCCTTAAATTGAAGTATTGATGAATTCTTTCATATCCTTAACTTGGACAAATAAAAATAAAGATTCACAGTGGGGGCTTTCTTATGCCATTATGAATTAAAATGGAAATTTCGTTGATGCAATAGAAATTCAATGTTCTTTAAATTGTAAAACATGCACTAACAAAAATTTATGTACAACCTGTGAATTAGGATATAATTTAATACAAATTAATTAAAATGAAAACTTGTGCTTAAAGGAGTGTGATTAAAATTGTATTAATTGTGATAATTTGGGAAGATGCTACTAATGCGTGGAAAATTATTATTAGTCAAATTATTAATGTAAATTTGATGAAATTTAATCTAAATCAGTAAGAATTAATTAATACTCGTAACAGAGTTAGACATAATAATAAGGAGCAAAATTTAGTGATGGTTCTATCATAGTTGTTTGGTCAAGTAATTATTAAGATGGTGACAGTTGGGGAGTGTATGCCTAATTAATTGATAATGCTGGTGTTAAAATAGGAGACAATATAAAAATTAGTTTGAATTCTTAAGGAGCTTAACATTCTCCTTATGCAGCTGTATTAAAATATGATAAAGTTTTAATAATATATATTGATGGAGATCCTTCCAATGGTAATGCTATTTTGAGAGCTTAAAAATTCGATCAACCGATGGGAAGAATTGGAGATGAGTTTTAAGTTGCTTAAATTTATAATAGTAATTACAGCTTAAATAAAGAACTTATTTGTAAAGTGTTAAATTTAAAAAATGGAGGATTTGTTATTGGATATGTAAATGAACTTTAAAATACCTATTAAAAATTCATTCATCTAAAATTTTATGATTAATAGGGTGACTTTGTAGTTGAATAATAAATTGAAATCTCAATCAAAAATTGGTAAGATTCTTTAGAAATCGCTTCTACAGAATTCAACGTTGCTGTAATATATGAAACTGATTTATTTTTATCTAATGTTAACTTATATTCTTTGGATGGATAATTCCTATCAAATAAATAATTGAACCAATTTAATTAACAAACTATAAGCTAGCAAACTTTAAGTAGCACGAATTCATATTATGGATTAGGATTCCAATAATTTGAATAAGATAGATTCTTTGTTAAGCTTTAACTGTTTGATCAATATTTTAATGAGTTAGGAGATATATAAAATGTTAAAGTTTTAGAACCTTAGAACGGATATATACAGTTTATAAAAATTAATGAATACAATGAAGGACTATAGATTTTAGTTTCAATGAAAGCTAATTAATAATAAGTTTAAGAGCTTTATCTAGTTAAAGATCAGCAAATCTACTATTTAAATTAATTTTACTTATCTGATAATGTTTACCAATAACAATAGAAATCAATAAATATCATCTAATCAGTGAATTAGAAATACTTTTTACTTTGGGTATAATTCAATTAAATGAATAACATAGATAAGTCGAATATTCACTATTCACTTTTATCAAAAGATCAATAAATATTAACATAAAATTAGATTGTTTGCTAATTAAATTGTTTCAAATGTGAATAGCCAACTCTTTGTGATCAATGTTTTGATGGTTATAATTATAATCAAAATGAATGTTAGCCAATTTGTGAAACTAATTGTGAAATATGTTTTATTCCATCTTATTGTAATAAATGCAGTAAGGGTTACTATTTACAAGAAGAAGGAAAATGCTCTGCTATCTCAATAAATTAATAAGAACCTTAAGTTTTATTATAATATTAACCAACCGAAAAGTTACTTGAGTTAGAAAAATTAAATCTTGTTGAATTGGCTTCATTTACTTAGATCAACCCCTAGTAATTTAGTGTTAAAATTATGGTTGGAGAATAAGTAATAAGATCTTATACCATTAATGGCTTAATACCTGATTATCAATCTGTTGAAATCTTTTATTAAGAAACAAATATTATCTTGGTGTATTATCAAGAAACCTAAGTTCGAATTCAAACGTTTGATCAAAATTAAAATTTAATAAATGATGGCTTATTACCCTTTTCATAATTCCCAGAGTTTTAGCTCAAGCCAGAAAACGTGATTTTAGAACCAATCTTGGGTTCTTAATATTCTCTTACGTTTTATGAATAAACTTTCTAAACAATAGAAAAAAAGGTTTCTTTTAAATTTTTCAATGTACGATTAGATTCAATGTTAACAAAAATAGATAATTTTAGGGATTTCTTTTAGACCCAAGATTGGATATAATTCATTGAAAAAAGAAAAAATTACTTTATAATGTTTAATTTTGCCTAGGTGACGATTATAAGATAGGATTAATTTGAATATTAAAGCTGTCAGCAATTTTAATTGCATGATAGGTTTTCATGCAGCTAATTTTCATGCCAAAATGGAAATCAAATTGCAATATCTGAAACGTTATCAAAGGTGTCTTACATGGATGATGTGTAGAATTCTGGTGGCAAGATTATTAATTATAAAATCTATAATTAAAAAGCAGGAACTATAATTTAAGAAACAACAGTTTTGAATTAAGGGTTCAGTCGATAGAGACTCATTAAATTGTTCACATATACTAATTCATTTGCAACATTTATAGAACAATAAAATTACAATATTAATTCAAATTAAAGACAATTGGTAGTTCAATATATATATAATACTGGTAAAAAAATTGGTGATTACATATATATTTGTTCTTATGAAGAAAATACTTTCATGGAAATAATCTAATTCTAAAATGGATTCAAAATATATTGGTAGAAATAAGAATGTGATGATTAGGGATGTTCTAATAATTTAGTATGGAATACATATGATAGAGATAATGATTTACCAGATCCATCTGAGCCTCAAATAATCATTAATGATCCAATTAAAGATGGAAAAGGCATTGAAGTTGCAGAAAAATGTACTTAAGAGATGATGAAAAAACTTATTAAATTCTCTAACAACGACTATGCTATTTTATATATTTGTTAGAATATTATGAGAATGAGGAAATTCGATAAGGAAGGTTTATAACTAAACTTTATTGAAGTTACTCTTGAATTGATTCATTTATTTGATACAACTGTAATAAATAATGAAATCTATGTAAGTATGGTTGATACTTTAGATAAGAGAATATGTAAAATATATAAATTAGATTAATTCACAAACACTTTGATATTTTAACAGGATTATATTCATGATTCATAAATTTTTGATATTAAAATGGAGGGATTGCAAATTTAGTATGTCCTTTTAATATCAAGTTTCAAAAACTATATTTTTGATAATGAATCTTTAGTTGGACGTTCTTAATCATTAATTATATATGATACATCAAATGTGAAAATCTTTGAAAAAATAGATATCAATTATCCTGAATTAATGACAATTGAAAATTGTGATAAAAGCTTTATCAAAGCATTAAAAGTTTTAGAGGATAGAATTTATTTAGTAAATGTGAATTAGAATAATGCAAATTTAATTCAATTAGATATCAATGGAGTCTAATTATCATCCAATATATTAGATATTCCTAATATAGCAGAAATCAAATTTGAAATATCAAAAGAATTGATTGTCTTTTTTTATTAACTGTTAGGCTAGTCATAATGGGGAATGAGAATTTACACTCAGATAATGGTTATAATTTATATTAAAGAAGATGTCTTAATGGAAATCAAAGATCTTTCAATAGCTGTTTCTGAAGTTGCAATTACCTTAAGTTGGAGTGAAGTGAATGAACAGGAAATATTCTATTAAACTATTGATAAAATGGGAACAATTATTAAATCTGGATCAATAAAGAATGATTAATAAAATAGCAAGCCTATGCTAATAGTTTTATTAAATATTTATGTTGGATTTGTCTGGGAAGTTCAAAACATTTAAGAGCTACGAGGATTGCAGCTATCTATAATGAACAACCTAGGAGAATTTTCCAGATAGATGCAAATAATTTGCTCTCCTAATTGTCTTTAATGTGCAAATAATTAATTGTGTACAAACTGTGAATAAGGATATTATTTAATACAAATTAATTAAAATTAAAACTAATGCTTAAAGGAGTGTGATAAAAATTGTATTAATTGTGATAATTTGGGAAGATGCTACTAATGCGTGGAAAATTATTATTCGTCAAATTATTAATGTAAATTTGATGAAATTTAATCTAAATCAGTAAGAATTAATTAATACTCATAACAAAGTTAAACTTAATAATAAGGAGCAAAATTTAGTGATGGTTCTATCATAGTTGTTTGGTCAAGTAATTATTAAGATGGTGACAGTTGGGGAGTTTATGCCTAATTAATTGATAATGCTGGTGTTAAAATAGGAGACAATATAAAAATTAGTTTGAATTCTCAAGGAGCTTAACATTCTCCATATGCAGCTGTATTACACTATGATAAAGTTTTAATAATATATATTGATGGAGATCCTTCCAATGGTAATGCAATTTTGAAGGCTTAAAAATTTGATAAATTTATGCAAAGAATAGGAGATGAATTTTAAATTGCTTAAATTTATAATAAAAAATACAGCTTAAATAAAGATTATTCTTGTAAAGTATTAAATTTTAAAAATGGAGGATTTGTTATTGGATATGTAAATGAACTTTTGACTAATTAAAAATTTATTCATCTAAAATTCTATGATTAAGAGGGTGACTTTGTACGTGAATAATAAATTGAAACATCATTCAACAATTGGTAAGATTCTTTTGAAATTGCTTCTACTGAAAACAACGTTGCTGTAATATATGAAACTGATTTATTTTAATCTAATGTTAATTAATATTATTTGGATGGAAAATTCCGATCAAATAAATAATTGAACCAATTTAATTAACAAACTATAAGCTAGCAAACTTTAAGTAGCACGAATTCATATTATGGATTAGGATTCCAATAATTTGAATAAGATAGATTCTTTGTTAAGCTTTAACTGTTTGATCAATATTTTAATGAGTTAGGAGATATATAAAATGTTAAAGTTTTAGAACCTTAGAACGGATATATACAGTTTATAAAAATTAATGAATACAATGAAGGACTATAGATTTTAGTTTCAATGAAAGCTAATTAATAATAAGTTTAAGAGCTTTATCTAGTTAAAGATCAGCAAATCTACTATTTAAATTAATTTTACTTATCTGATAATGTTTACCAATAACAATAGAAATCAATAAATATCATCTAATCAGTGAATTAGAAATACTTTTTACTTTGGGTATAATTCAATTAAATGAATAACATAGATAAGTCGAATATTCACTATTCACTTTTATCAAAAGATCAATAAATATTAACATAAAATTAGATTGTTTGCTAATTAAATTGTTTCAAATGTGAATAGCCAACTCTTTGTGATCAATGTTTTGATGGTTATAATTATAATCAAAATGAATGTTAGCCAATTTGTGAAACTAATTGTGAAATATGTTTTATTCCATCTTATTGTAATAAATGCAGTAAGGGTTACTATTTACAAGAAGAAGGAAAATGCTCTGCTATCTCAATAAATTAATAAGAACCTTAAGTTTTATTATAATATTAACCAACCGAAAAGTTACTTGAGTTAGAAAAATTAAATCTTGTTGAATTGGCTTCATTTACTTAGATCAACCCCTAGTAATTTAGTGTTAAAATTATGGTTGGAGAATAAGTAATAAGATCTTATACCATTAATGGCTTAATACCTGATTATCAATCTGTTGAAATCTTTTATTAAGAAACAAATATTATCTTGGTGTATTATCAAGAAACCTAAGTTCGAATTCAAACGTTTGATCAAAATTAAAATTTAATAAATGATGGCTTATTACCCTTTTCATAATTCCCAGAGTTTTAGCTCAAGCCAGAAAACGTGATTTTAGAACCAATCTTGGGTTCTTAATATTCTCTTACGTTTTATGAATAAACTTTCTAAACAATAGAAAAAAAGGTTTCTTTTAAATTTTTCAATGTACGATTAGATTCAATGTTAACAAAAATAGATAATTTTAGGGATTTCTTTTAGACCCAAGATTGGATATAATTCATTGAAAAAAGAAAAAATTACTTTATAATGTTTAATTTTGCCTAGGTGACGATTATAAGATAGGATTAATTTGAATATTAAAGCTGTCAGCAATTTTAATTGCATGATAGGTTTTCATGCAGCTAATTTTCATGCCAAAATGGAAATCAAATTGCAATATCTGAAACGTTATCAAAGGTGTCTTACATGGATGATGTGTAGAATTCTGGTGGCAAGATTATTAATTATAAAATCTATAATTAAAAAGCAGGAACTATAATTTAAGAAACAACAGTTTTGAATTAAGGGTTCAGTCGATAGAGACTCATTAAATTGTTCACATATACTAATTCATTTGCAACATTTATAGAACAATAAAATTACAATATTAATTCAAATTAAAGACAATTGGTAGTTCAATATATATATAATACTGGTAAAAAAATTGGTGATTACATATATATTTGTTCTTATGAAGAAAATACTTTCATGGAAATAATCTAATTCTAAAATGGATTCAAAATATATTGGTAGAAATAAGAATGTGATGATTAGGGATGTTCTAATAATTTAGTATGGAATACATATGATAGAGATAATGATTTACCAGATCCATCTGAGCCTCAAATAATCATTAATGATCCAATTAAAGATGGAAAAGGCATTGAAGTTGCAGAAAAATGTACTTAAGAGATGATGAAAAAACTTATTAAATTCNATCAAATAAATAATTGAACCAATTTAATTAACAAACTATAAGCTAGCAAACTTTAAGTAGCACGAATTCATATTATGGATTAGGATTCCAATAATTTGAATAAGATAGATTCTTTGTTAAGCTTTAACTGTTTGATCAATATTTTAATGAGTTAGGAGATATATAAAATGTTAAAGTTTTAGAACCTTAGAACGGATATATACAGTTTATAAAAATTAATGAATACAATGAAGGACTATAGATTTTAGTTTCAATGAAAGCTAATTAATAATAAGTTTAAGAGCTTTATCTAGTTAAAGATCAGCAAATCTACTATTTAAATTAATTTTACTTATCTGATAATGTTTACCAATAACAATAGAAATCAATAAATATCATCTAATCAGTGAATTAGAAATACTTTTTACTTTGGGTATAATTCAATTAAATGAATAACATAGATAAGTCGAATATTCACTATTCACTTTTATCAAAAGATCAATAAATATTAACATAAAATTAGATTGTTTGCTAATTAAATTGTTTCAAATGTGAATAGCCAACTCTTTGTGATCAATGTTTTGATGGTTATAATTATAATCAAAATGAATGTTAGCCAATTTGTGAAACTAATTGTGAAATATGTTTTATTCCATCTTATTGTAATAAATGCAGTAAGGGTTACTATTTACAAGAAGAAGGAAAATGCTCTGCTATCTCAATAAATTAATAAGAACCTTAAGTTTTATTATAATATTAACCAACCGAAAAGTTACTTGAGTTAGAAAAATTAAATCTTGTTGAATTGGCTTCATTTACTTAGATCAACCCCTAGTAATTTAGTGTTAAAATTATGGTTGGAGAATAAGTAATAAGATCTTATACCATTAATGGCTTAATACCTGATTATCAATCTGTTGAAATCTTTTATTAAGAAACAAATATTATCTTGGTGTATTATCAAGAAACCTAAGTTCGAATTCAAACGTTTGATCAAAATTAAAATTTAATAAATGATGGCTTATTACCCTTTTCATAATTCCCAGAGTTTTAGCTCAAGCCAGAAAACGTGATTTTAGAACCAATCTTGGGTTCTTAATATTCTCTTACGTTTTATGAATAAACTTTCTAAACAATAGAAAAAAAGGTTTCTTTTAAATTTTTCAATGTACGATTAGATTCAATGTTAACAAAAATAGATAATTTTAGGGATTTCTTTTAGACCCAAGATTGGATATAATTCATTGAAAAAAGAAAAAATTACTTTATAATGTTTAATTTTGCCTAGGTGACGATTATAAGATAGGATTAATTTGAATATTAAAGCTGTCAGCAATTTTAATTGCATGATAGGTTTTCATGCAGCTAATTTTCATGCCAAAATGGAAATCAAATTGCAATATCTGAAACGTTATCAAAGGTGTCTTACATGGATGATGTGTAGAATTCTGGTGGCAAGATTATTAATTATAAAATCTATAATTAAAAAGCAGGAACTATAATTTAAGAAACAACAGTTTTGAATTAAGGGTTCAGTCGATAGAGACTCATTAAATTGTTCACATATACTAATTCATTTGCAACATTTATAGAACAATAAAATTACAATATTAATTCAAATTAAAGACAATTGGTAGTTCAATATATATATAATACTGGTAAAAAAATTGGTGATTACATATATATTTGTTCTTATGAAGAAAATACTTTCATGGAAATAATCTAATTCTAAAATGGATTCAAAATATATTGGTAGAAATAAGAATGTGATGATTAGGGATGTTCTAATAATTTAGTATGGAATACATATGATAGAGATAATGATTTACCAGATCCATCTGAGCCTCAAATAATCATTAATGATCCAATTAAAGATGGAAAAGGCATTGAAGTTGCAGAAAAATGTACTTAAGAGATGATGAAAAAACTTATTAAATTCTCTAACAACGACTATGCTATTTTATATATTTGTTAGAATATTATGAGAATGAGGAAATTCGATAAGGAAGGTTTATAACTAAACTTTATTGAAGTTACTCTTGAATTGATTCATTTATTTGATACAACTGTAATAAATAATGAAATCTATGTAAGTATGGTTGATACTTTAGATAAGAGAATATGTAAAATATATAAATTAGATTAATTCACAAACACTTTGATATTTTAACAGGATTATATTCATGATTCATAAATTTTTGATATTAAAATGGAGGGATTGCAAATTTAGTATGTCCTTTTAATATCAAGTTTCAAAAACTATATTTTTGATAATGAATCTTTAGTTGGACGTTCTTAATCATTAATTATATATGATACATCAAATGTGAAAATCTTTGAAAAAATAGATATCAATTATCCTGAATTAATGACAATTGAAAATTGTGATAAAAGCTTTATCAAAGCATTAAAAGTTTTAGAGGATAGAATTTATTTAGTAAATGTGAATTAGAATAATGCAAATTTAATTCAATTAGATATCAATGGAGTCTAATTATCATCCAATATATTAGATATTCCTAATATAGCAGAAATCAAATTTGAAATATCAAAAGAATTGATTGTCTTTTTTTATTAACTGTTAGGCTAGTCATAATGGGGAATGAGAATTTACACTCAGATAATGGTTATAATTTATATTAAAGAAGATGTCTTAATGGAAATCAAAGATCTTTCAATAGCTGTTTCTGAAGTTGCAATTACCTTAAGTTGGAGTGAAGTGAATGAACAGGAAATATTCTATTAAACTATTGATAAAATGGGAACAATTATTAAATCTGGATCAATAAAGAATGATTAATAAAATAGCAAGCCTATGCTAATAGTTTTATTAAATATTTATGTTGGATTTGTCTGGGAAGTTCAAAACATTTAAGAGCTACGAGGATTGCAGCTATCTATAATGAACAACCTAGGAGAATTTTCCAGATAGATGCAAATAATTTGCTCTCCTAATTGTCTTTAATGTGAAAATAACTAATTATGTACAATTTGTGAATTAGGATATAATTTAATACAAATTAAATAAAATGAAAACTTGTGCTCAAAAAAGTGCGATTAAAATTGTATTAATTGTGATAATTTGGGAAGATGCTACTAATGTGTGGAAAATTATTATTTGTCAAATTATTAATGTAAATTTGATGAAATTTAATCTAAATCAGTAAGAATTAATTAATACTCATAACAAAGTTAGATTTAATAATAAGGAGCAAAATTTAGTGATGGTTCTATCATAGTTGTCTGGTCAAGTAATTATTAAGATGGTGACAGATGGGGAGTTTATGCCTAATTAATTGATAATGCTGGTGTTAAAATAGGAGACAATATAAAAATTAGTTTGAATTCTCAAGGAGCTTAACATTCTCCTCATGCAGCTGTATTACAAGATGATACAGTTATAATCATATATATTGATGGAGATCCTTTCAATGGCAATGCGATTTTAAAAGCTTAAAAATTTGATAAACTGATGCAAAGAATAGGAGATGAATTTTAAGTTGCTTAAATTTATAATAATTTATACAGCTTAGAACATGAAAATACTTGCAAAGTATTAAATTTAAAAAATGGAGGATTTGTTATTGGATATTTAAATGCAATTTAAAATACTTTTGGAAAATTTATTCATCTAAAATTCTATGACTAATAGGGTAACTTTGTAGTTGAATAATAAATTGAAGCATCATATGATCCTAACTTCTTTGATTATCTAAATATTGCTACTGCTGATAATCTTGCTGTAAGTTATAAAAATGGATATTGGGATA
>CAJJDN010000130.1:210144-237980 GCA_905182985.1 Paramecium sonneborni | reverse complement strand
CATCAAATGTGAAAATCTTTGAAAAAATAGATATCAATTATCCTGAATTAATGACAATTGAAAATTGTGATAAAAGCTTTATCAAAGCATTAAAAGTTTTAGAGGATAGAATTTATTTAGTAAATGTGAATTAGAATAATGCAAATTTAATTCAATTAGATATCAATGGAGTCTAATTATCATCCAATATATTAGATATTCCTAATATAGCAGAAATCAAATTTGAAATATCAAAAGAATTGATTGTCTTTTTTTATTAACTGTTAGGCTAGTCATAATGGGGAATGAGAATTTACACTCAGATAATGGTTATAATTTATATTAAAGAAGATGTCTTAATGGAAATCAAAGATCTTTCAATAGCTGTTTCTGAAGTTGCAATTACCTTAAGTTGGAGTGAAGTGAATGAACAGGAAATATTCTATTAAACTATTGATAAAATGGGAACAATTATTAAATCTGGATCAATAAAGAATGATTAATAAAATAGCAAGCCTATGCTAATAGTTTTATTAAATATTTATGTTGGATTTGTCTGGGAAGTTCAAAACATTTAAGAGCTACGAGGATTGCAGCTATCTATAATGAACAACCTAGGAGAATTTTCCAGATAGATGCAAATAATTTGCTCTCCTAATTGTCTTTAATGTGAAAATAACTAATTATGTACAATTTGTGAATTAGGATATAATTTAATACAAATTAAATAAAATGAAAACTTGTGCTCAAAAAAGTGCGATTAAAATTGTATTAATTGTGATAATTTGGGAAGATGCTACTAATGTGTGGAAAATTATTATTTGTCAAATTATTAATGTAAATTTGATGAAATTTAATCTAAATCAATAAGAATTAATTAATACTCATAACAAAGTTAGATTTAATAATAAGGAGCAAAATTTAGTGATGGTTCTATCATAGTTGTCTGGTCAAGTAATTATTAAGATGGTGACAGATGGGGAGTTTATGCCTAATTAATTGATAATGCTGGTGTTAAAATAGGAGACAATATAAAAATTAGTTTGAATTCTCAAGGAGCTTAACATTCTCCTCATGCAGCTGTATTACAAGATGATACAGTTATAATCATATATATTGATGGAGATCCTTTCAATGGCAATGCGATTTTAAAAGCTTAAAAATTTGATAAACTGATGCAAAGAATAGGAGATGAATTTTAAGTTGCTTAAATTTATAATAATTTATACAGCTTAGAACATGAAAATACTTGCAAAGTATTAAATTTAAAAAATGGAGGATTTGTTATTGGATATTTAAATGCAATTTAAAATACTTTTGGAAAATTTATTCATCTAAAATTCTATGACTAATAGGGTAACTTTGTAGTTGAATAATAAATTGAAGCATCATATGATCCTAACTTCTTTGATTATCTAAATATTGCTACTGCTGATAATCTTGCTGTAAGTTATAAAAATGGATATTGGGATATTCATATTAATTTATATTCATTAACTGGATAATTTTTATAAAAAAAATTATTAGATTAATTTTCATAGTAACCATTAGGATATTATTATTCTCTCAGAAGCACACCAAACTATTATGCATTAGTATATCAAAAATATGATAAAGAAATAACCAAAATATTTGTATAATTATATGATCTATAATTAAATAATAAAGGAACTCCTTTAGAGATTTAATCTTCTGATTATTGGATATCATCATTTTAATATAATGATGAAATATTAATTTTAATTCAAAATTAATATAGTTAATAATTGTTTTAGATAAAAAATGAACAAATAGTCTTTTTAAATACCTACAATTTGTAACTTTAAAAATTTAATTATTACTCTAGCTCTATATATATAATAGAATCCTAAAATTATAACTATTTCTTAATTTGGTAAAAAAATGGAGATCTTTATTTTCAACTTAGTTCTTCCTAAGGTGCTCTTTTAGCTTAATAATAAAAAGTTTGTTCAAATGGTTGCTTATAATGTTAAAATGAATTTTAATGTGACATATGCCTTAGTGAAAATTATTATCTATCAAATGATCTCTGCCTACCAATTAATTTAAGTAATTGTAAAAAGACAACTATTCCTTTATATTGTGATGAATGCTAAAAAGGATTTTATAAAAAGTAGGAAGGAATATGCACACAAGTACCATCTAACTATTAAGAACCTTAAAATCTCCTAACTCTTCAAGAATAAGAAAAAATTAAAGATTTAATTCTTTCAAGCAATGGATATATTGTTTCTTTTTCTTTAACAAGTTCAAATGTGTATAAATTCAAGATCTTAGATGGAGAAATGAATATATATAATATAGAATTAAATAATCAAGAATTACTCGACTCAATTAAACTTTAAGTATACTTTGAAGACAATGATACAATATTAGTGTAGTATTTTGAAGAATAGATTACAGTTAAGAGATATAGCTTAAATGGTACTCCTTAAAACCCAAGATCCCTTTTAATACAAAAATATGAAAACTATTAACTCAAATCAAAAAATTTAATTTTAGAACCTTTATCTAATTATCAGTATTCGCTTACATTTTATACTATTACTGAAAATGATCTCAAAAATAATTTAATTTCATTTTATAATGTAATACTTGATTCTTCATTTAATGAAATAGGAAATATACAAAATATTTTCTTCTCATTCGATTTTTATTTTGTTTAATAAACAACAAAATCTTAATTTTAAGTTCACCTTTCAAATGGTAGAATTTACAATATAATTAGAAATAAAATTACAGGATTCTTTATATTTTAGGATACGTTGCGCCCTACTCTCATCCATATAGCTTAAATTAAAAGTGGAAATAAAGTTGAAATCGTTGAGGTTAAATCATTATTATCTGAAACAGAAACTTCAATTTCTGTTGGTTATAAAATATAAGATATAAAAATTGATTTCCTGATTTCAGCCAAAAAAGTTTTGAATTAAGGGTTCAGTAAATAAAGATTCATAAAATTATTGACATATACTAATTCATTTGCAATATTTGTAGAACAATAAAATTTCAATATTAATTCAAATTAAAGACAATTGGTAGTTCAATACATATATAATACTGGTAAAAACATCGGTGATTACATATATATTTGTTCTTATGAAGAAAATGCTTTCATGGAAATAATCTAATTCTAAAATGGATTCAAAATATATTGGTAGAAATAAGAATGTGATGATTAGGGATGTTCTAATAATTTAGTTTGGAATAC
Organism: Paramecium sonneborni; assembly: GCA_905182985.1. Lineage (NCBI taxonomy): Eukaryota > Ciliophora > Oligohymenophorea > Peniculida > Parameciidae > Paramecium > Paramecium sonneborni. The sequence continues at coordinate 234,769 of CAJJDN010000130.1, read as the reverse complement.
ATATGATAGAGATAATGATTTACCAGATCCATCTGAGCCTCAAATAATCATTAATGATCCAATTAAAGATGGAAAAGGCATTGAAGTTGCAGAAAAATGTACTCAAGAGATGATGAAAAAACTTATTAAATTCTCTAACAACGACTATGCTATTTTATATATTTGTTAGAATATTATGAGAATGAGGAAATTCGATAAAGAAGGTTTATAACTAAACTTTATTGAAGTTACTCTTGAATTGATTCATTTATTTGATACAACTGTAATAAATAATGAAATCTATGTAAGTATGGTTGATACTTTAGATAAGAGAATATGTAAAATATATAAATTAGATTAATTCACAAACACTTTGATATTTTAACAGGATTATATTCATGATTCATAAATTTTTGATATTAAAATGGAGGGATTGCAAATTTATTATGTTCTTTTAATATCAAGTTTCAAAAACTATATTTTTGATAATGCATCCTTAATTGGACGTTCTTAATCATTATTTATATATGATGCATCAAATGTGAAAATCTTTGAAAAAATAGATATCAATTATCCTGAATTAATGACAATTGAAAATTGTGATAAAAGCTTTATCAAAGCATTAAAAGTTTTAGAGGATAGAATTTATTTAGTAAATGTTAATCAGAATAATGCAAATCTAATTCAATTAGATATCAATGGAGTCTAATTATCATCCAATATATTAGATATTCCAAATATAGCAGAAATCAAATTTGAAATATCAAAAGAATTTATTGTCTTCATTTATTAAATATATGGTTTTAAGGAGTGGGGTTTGAGGCTCTGTCTTTAACCATTCCAATGTATCTACTTTGATTATTAATACTTATATGGAGTTGAAGATGCTACAATAGCTATATATTAGTCTACATTTATTTTATCTTGTGTTAATAAAATATAAAATTCGCTCACTTATTATTTATTTAATCAATATGGATTCAAAATAATGAAAGGAATTATTTAAATTCGATCATCAATTTCTAGACCAATTTTATTTACCTTATCTAATTACTATGTAGGATTGTCATGGGCTGTTAAAGATAATTCTTCATAATGGCGATTATAATTAACTATAATTAACGATTAGGGATAATTTACTGAGTCTTTAACTAAGATTTGCTCCTCTAATTGCTTAGAATGCACAAGTAATTCAGAATGTACAAAATGCGAAATTGGATTTTAGTTGTATTATGATGGATTTTTAAGTGGAATGTACTGCAAATAAGGATCAAGTTCAGCTTGTTTATCTTATGATGGTGATTTATGTAGTGAATGTCTTTCTTATTATATACCTTCAGGCTCTCAGTGTATATTGGATGAATTCTAGTAATACTCGCTAATTGTCAATGAATTTACTTATTTTAGTCAAACTAGACATTTTTCTGCTGGATTTAGTGATGGTTGCATGTTAGTAATTTGGAATAGCAATTACTAAGATGGAAGTGGTTGGGGTGTTTATGGATAAATTGTAGATGGACAGAGATAGAAAATAGGTTAAAACTTTAGAATAAGTTAAAATATTGAAGGAAACCAACATTCTCCATATGCTACAATATTAGAAGATGATACTGCTATTATTTTATTCATTGATGGGGATCCCGTATAAGGAGCCTCACTTAAAATTGCCAGATTTACTAAAGAATAATAAAGAATAGGAAATGAATTAGAAATCGATACACTTCTATTTCGCAATTATAATTTAAATTATAATTGCATAGCTAAGATAATAAGTTTAAAAAATGGTGGATATTTGATAGCATATTTGACAAACACTGATAGCTAATTCTTAAATTTGATGAAATTAAAATTTTATAACTAAGCTGGTGCTTTAGTAAATTTATAATAAATTACAGGCTCATTTACATAAATTATATAAATCGCAAGCACTGAATTAAATATTGGAGCAATATATATAGATAAATATAATATAAGATAGGCCATTACTTATACTTTCGAGGGAGATATAATTTTAAACCAAGAATTTACATTAATTAACAATCTGCCTCTTTATTAGGAGTTTTACTTAGGAAATACCGCTTAATATTTTGTAGTAGCATTTGTAGTGAATGAAGAAAATATCCTTTCAACAAAATTATAATTTTTTGATTCAAATTTCTTCGTTTATGGAAATTAGATCTAAATATAAGAAAATCTGCAAATAAATCCTAAATTTTTCATTAATGTTCCATATATTTAGTTTGATAAGTATAAGTATGGCATTTCTATGATAATTGAGTATATCGTAAATGGCAGAATTTCTGTGTAAGAGCAATATTATGTTAATACTAATTGGGAACTCAATTTAATCAACACTTATCACATTTAAAAAAATTGGTTTATGTTAAACTATTAAAATGTTAGAATAGTAGAATCACTTGATCATTCATTTTTCGTAGTATGGACAAAATTTGAACACTATAACAATGTTGATTCATCAAATATTCATATATAAAAAATGAGCGCATAAGGATAATATGTAACATAAAGCACAGTTTTTTGTCATTAAAATTGCTTAACTTGTATCAATGATTAGTAATGTACATAATGCATTGAAAATTATGAATTAGTAGACGGAAAATGTTAAGTTATTTGTGAATCTAATTGCCAATCCTGCATAATTCCTCAAATTTGTGATTTATGCATGTAAGGATATTATCAGCAAATAGAAGGAAAATGCACTTAAATATTTCCAGGTTACCATTAGCCTTAACCATTAGTTAATGAAAATTTTTAAGGAGAAATCTCTAATCTTATAACATTTAATGATGGTACTGTTAGTTTTATCACCTATTATTATTCAAGATCGGATAACCTTTATTATTGGGATTTTTATTTAATAAAAGAATAATAAGTATTAATGAAAAAAAAAATATAAATGCTTGCAACTAAATAAATTAGGATGCCGACTTATATTTACAGAATTGAATAAGATTATGTAGTAATTTACTATGAACTTTAAAGAATAGAAGTTGTAAGAATAAAAGAAGATTAATCAATAGTCCTTAATAAAGTAATTGATTAGAATGAGTTCATTTTGGATGTACCTTCCTATGAGAAATAATTTCTCTTAGAGCCCTTGATAAATAATCAATATTCTCTTACCTATTATATAAACAATTATTAGGAAAATCCTAGAGTATCAGTATATAATATTATTTTGGATTCTGAATTGAATTAAATCGGAGAAGTTAGGCTAGTGCTCTCATCAAATGAATTCGAAGGAAGAGGAAGAGAGGGAAATTATCTAACATTTAGTAGTTAAAATGGTATAGCTCAATTCAAAGAAGAGTAAATGCTCTAAAACTAATGTTTATATTCTTCCTTATTATTGACTTATTCATGTAAGATGTATTTGTTAAATAATGGTAATTATGTTTAAATTTATGTAACCTTAAATAGAGATAGAATATCTTATACAGATAGTTAATGGAATACTGAAGGTTAATCAGTCTATTATAGACTATTAAATGGTTAATTTATTCCTATAACAGAAGAAATGAAAACAATTTAAAATGGATTCCTCCGATAAGATTTTTTAGAATGTTTATCATTTTCTGATACTTTTGCAATAATAATTAAATAATTTAACTATTACACTTCTATGAATTAACTTGTGATTTAATACTTTGAAAATTCTGGAGCAAAATTAGGCAATCCAGTATATGTAGGGTTCTTTAATAATGATAGGTTGTATTTAAAGGTCATTTAAATTGAAACTAAAGTTAGAATAATTTGGTAGGAATAAGTTTGTTAAAATAATGAATGTTAAAACAATTTATTATATAAAGAATATGATGATTAAGGAAATGAAATGACAAGTGCTCAAAATATAAATTGTATTTCAAATTGTGATGAATGCATAAATTAAAATTATTGTACTAAATGTAGTTCAAATTATTTACTGGATTCTAATTAATAGTGTTATTTAGAATGTTCTTAAAATTGTATTAAATGTTCAGTTATCTCATAATGTGAAATTTGTTAAAATGGATATGAATTAGTGAATAATGAATGTTAATAATTGACTTGTCCAAATAATTGTGATTTATGCTCAAAGAATAATGAGGTGATAATTTGTGATAAATGTAAAACTAATTATTATTCAAATCAATAATAATGTTTACCAGAATGTCCATCAACATGTAGAACTTGTGATATACCATTAGTTTGTTCAAGTTGTCTTTAAGGTTTTATTTTAACATAAGATTAAAAATGTTAATTTGAAGATCCTACTATTATTGATCAAGTAAAAAATACAAGTGTTAGTAATCCATTAAGATATACTTTTACAGATGGAAGTTATGTTTTAGTTTGGTATTAAAATGGTGAATAAGCAGGAGTCTATTTCTAATTATATTCAATTGATAATAATAAAATAGGAAATGAAATTTTAGTTTCAGATTTAACTAGAAGAAGATTAGCAGAATCATCAATAAAAAAATAATATTATGCAAATTTAGGAGCAATTAATAATAACTTTTATATTATTTGGGCTGATTCTACTTCTGATTAAACAAATTATCTTATATAAGGTTTTAATTAAAATGGACTTGAAATCGTGGTTCCATAATCAATAGGATAATCAGATAATAATTTATTATCCCGACTTACTTAACCTTGTTAATTATTACCTTTAAAAAATGAAAATATTTTTGCCTATTATATGACTTAAAATACTGAGGATTTATCTAATGTTTCAATAAACTATTAAGTATTTGATCCTAAACTGAATAGTATCAGTTAAATTTAAAAAATTCCAAAAGTAAGTTATTTAACGGCTCCATCAATTGTATAGGATGATTAAGGAACAATATATATAAGTTATAGTAGTGATGGTTATATATTTGTTTAATAGATAACTTAATTTGGAGATCCAATTAATTAACCTAAAGCTATAAGTGATGATGGAACATTAACATTAAAAACAACAATTCTGAAAAATACCATGATTGTATTTTTATGGGAAAATAAAGAGATCTAAACTTTCAAAGCTGTGTTTAATCTTAATTACTAATTAATCTCAAAAGATTTATAAACTAAAAGTGAAGTCAAAGTTATAGGAACTCCATAAGTTTAATAATAAACACCAGATATAAAATCATTTAATGATGGATTCGTAGTAGTTTGGAGAATAACAGACTCTTTATATTAATCAATAGGAATATAATTCTAAATATTTGATGGTTTTGGTAGTTCATTAACTTCTATTACAAATGTTGCCTTATCAGGAAAATCTCCATAAAATCCAAACATTTAAATAATTAATGATGATTAATTTGCAATTACATACATATCAAAAGGTATAGATGTTGATGGATCTATTTTGGGAGATAGTATACAGATTAAGTATTATAACAAATAAGGATAAGAATATTTTATTACAACTTCTTAATTATGTGGTAAAGAATGTAATATATGTCAATCTCCTTTAAATTGTTATAGATGTTCTTATGGTTATTATCTATCCTTAGATAATTAATGTATGATAGATTGTGGACTCTATTGCAATTTATGTGAAGTACCTTTTGTTTGTTAATCTTGTGTGAATGGTTATAAATTAAACTCTAATAATTCTTGTATGTAAGCTGAATGTCCTGATGGATATCAACGAAACTAAAAAACTAAATTATGTGATCCTTAATGCTCTCAAGAATGCATTTGTACAAAACCAAATATTTGTGATTCTTGTATATCTGGATACTATTTGAAAGATAATGAATGTTTGTTGGTTTTAGATCTTTTAAATCAAGACTCTATCAACAATTCATTCTATTTTTATGCATTTATAGCACTTTGCATAATACTCGTTATTAATTGGTTTGCTTGTTCTATATGCTGTTATTACTGTAGATCTACAAATTTCGTTTTTCAAAGTTCTGGACATTATAAAATATAAGATTAATTTAAAGTTTAATCAGGAATCAGAGAAACCGAAAGATATAAACAAATTCTTATGTAATAATAAACAGATAATCAATTTGATGAAATTTAGTAAAAGAGTCAAAATTAAAATATTTATGGTTAAATTTCTTAAAATCAGGAAGAAGAAAATGCTAATGAAATTAAGTTCTATGTTTTAAACCCTGATGATTAAACATATAAGAGTAATAATTAAATAGAAAATTTAGATAAGAATGCTCAGTCTATTTCTTAATTAAGAAGGATTGATGATGATGGCATTCAGTAAAATGATTAAATAGAATAACATTAAAATGAATTATCAGAAGAAATATATTAATAAAGACATAGTAGCAATAACGTGGAAAAAATTGTGTCTCATGATGATTCAATAGAAGAAATATAACATTTATCAGAAAATTATTTAAATAAAGAAGAAGAAGAAGAAAAAAAGAGAAAAAATGATGATGAACTATGTTCAAATCAATAATCAAATAAACATGGTATAGAAAATAATTAAAATTAATAAATAAACAATGAATTAGAAATAAACTTTGATGTATAATAATTCTAGAAAGTAGAAATAGAAGATAAAAGTTCTTTGTATCAAAATGATTTTGATTAAATTGATGATTCAGTAAATGTTTAGAATAAATAAAATGAAGATATATCTTTCAACTTGGACATTGGATTGAATTGGAACTAAGAAGAGAATTGATATATAATATCAATAAATAAAATTATAATAATATATATTTATTTACATTTTTATTTATTTTATAATTTTGTTCCTAATGCTTTTTAAAATAGTTAACAAATAAATTTTATATTTATTATTGTAATTATTGCTAGTTGAAGCAGAAAGTATTATATAAATTCTTCTCTATATTGGTTACTTTTGGCCAAATACTTTACTCAGTCTCATGCTTTAATCTATAATCCCTTAAAAATTCAGATTACAGTTTGACTAACTCCAACAATATTTAAAAATATTATATATCAATTCATATATTATACTTTAAGAAAAGACAAGATGATAAAATAAAATTTAATATTACAAATAATAAATTAGTATATCTCAAACACGCATAATTTCTTAAAACCTTCTGCATTTTAAAAATTTAACAAGGTGGCAAAATAAGAAGGAATAAAAACAAAATTTATAGAAATATTTACATACATTAGAGAAATATAATTTTATATTTTCTTATTATTTATCATTCCATTTGAATTTTATAATTGTAAAGATCACAACTTTATAATTTATTATCTTCAATACTATGCACAACTGTAAATTCACTACTAAAATAAAAAATTGAGTAATCTTATGGTGGTGATGTTAATGTATCTATTCTTGGATAAGCCTTTAATGCTTAGGTTTGATTTTATTAATCGGTTTATAATGATTCTATTTGATTTTAGGGTTGAGGTAGTACAACATTATAAAGCCAAAGAACACTTTATTTATTTTTAGAGTTTCTATACATTATACCTTATACATTTCCAATTTATTTAAGTTTTGAACTGGCTATCCAATCAAAAGTTGGGGAATCAAATTCTAGAAGAATCCAAGTAATAATTTCATATTTTATATTTATGTAAAAAGGATAGCCACCATTGCCTTTTGTAAATGTTATGAATGACTCATTTTAAGTAGTTGAATGAATGGTTGCCTTTAAATTACAGCATTTTAAATAAATCTACCCAAATCTAATAGGGGATAATATATTATTTTCTACAATTGTATCCACCCAATAAGCTCCACTCTAATATTCCACTATAATAAGTTTATAATATTATATGTTATCTAACCAATATGTTTCAAATTCTAAATCCATAATTTATAATTCATTATACATCCAAAAATCAAAATAATCACGATCTAAAACATATTAAGTTGTTTAAATAGTCCAATCTGTTAATGTCATTATTAATTTGAAAAAAGTCAATTTTTCACTTTAAATTGTAAATAAAGTATTTAAAGTTCCCTTAATGTCATTCACAGTTTCATTCAATGGGAAATACACAATATCTCCAAATTATGTAAGATGAGTATTATTAATAATTTTATAAGCTATTAAATATGGTGCTTCTCCATTGCTTTAGCATCCTACAAATATTAATCCTGGACTTTGATTGAATATCCATTCACACAACGAACTGTTTATTTTTGGAATAGGAAGTGAACTTAATACACTAAGTTCGTTATCTATTATCAATAATCTATTATTTGCCAAAATTATATCTGAAGTATTTGATAACCTGAGATGCGATATCAATTTTCCATAATAATCGATATTATATTATCGGTATGAATCACAACCTTTTGAGTGTTCTTGCGCTTTAAATAAAGCAACAATCAAGGAGATCAAATATAAACATTTCATTAATTAAATTTATGAATTTCAAGTAATCATCAAGAAAAAGAATTAAATTAATTGATAATTATTAGATGCAAAGTTAATTTAAATTAGAGCCTTAAAGAGTAAAAAATATGCTCGAAAGCTAAATTTATTTTAATAGATAAATATTATCGAAATTGAAGAAAAATAAAAACATCTCGAATTAGATTAACGGCTTCTAAACTTAAATACAAGTATTCACTTTGATAAAATGGAATTAATCATAAATCTAAATTAATTTAATTAATTTTTCCGATTAACAATCGTTATGATTATTTTTAAAAGAACATATCATTCTTCTTACAAATTTTAAATATTAAAATTGTAGATGAAAATAAATAAAGAACTTATTTTTTATTTTTTTTAGAAAATGTTAAGATATTTTTAAATTGTTATATTAATTCTTTACAAACTTTAAAATTAATAAATTTTAATAAAAAACTCAGATTGGATAAATATTTATATTGTTATATCATATTGGTTCGATTTAATCAAAAGTATTAAGCAAAAATAAATCATGAAATCAGAAAAAGAAATATAAAAATTTGATTGACTTTCTAATTAGGGTTGCATTTTGTGGAACGAAAAATTATTTTTTTTTTTGAAGGCCTTTTAAAACTCAATGACTTCAAATAGTTTATTATGAAAATAAAAGAAAGGATGAAATACTGAATGTATTTTGTATAATCGGTTTGTAATTAATTATTTATTTATGTTTTAAAAAAAAAGAAAAATAATAGAGCTTAATTAAGATTATTGACAAATTTTTTCAATTTCCTAATTTGATACTTTTCTTTAATTTCTTTATTTATATTTTATAACTTACTTATTTTTTTTGCGAAAAATTTAATATTTATAATAATCAGCAGGCTTCATTTACTTCAGATTATGTAAGAAATTTTGGCTAATGAATATCACAGAATCTTTATTAATAACTACATACCCTATTTATAATGGAAATCATATTTATATTAAGTTTTTACTTTATTAATATTTATAATAGCTATCTCTGATATCCGTTCTATTTATTTCACTCTACTTTAATGTAATTATTTGTTTTCAGAAAACAAAAATCTTTATGGTTTAAAATTTTCTATTAGAGTTTCATTTTTTGGTGAAAATCTCCACTTATACAAATTTTTTATGTATTCATTTTAATATTTACATTTTACAAGATTTATACATAAATTAAATTAATTAGTAGATACATAAAAAGACTAAATTGAATAAAATGAAAGTGAATTTTGTAATAGTAAAGAAGAAGAGTTGAAATTGATAGATTTCTAATATATTATTAAAATATATATATAGTACCAGACCAAACAGACAAATTACAAATATAACAAATTTTTTCATGTAATTAGTTTTATTTAGTTAATATAATAACAAAAATCATTTGAATTCATTAATAAATATTTATTCTGCCATTTCGTCACTACTTTAATATAATGCAGCTGCTCTTTCCCAAATCATTTCTTCAAGTATGGTTTCAGTAATCTAATTATTATAAGTAATAAAATTACTAAGTCAAATTATTCAAGATTTTTAGGGTAATATTATTTATCTTAAGTGATATATTATATTCTTTTTTTTCTATCTTCCATAATTTTAATAATAAATCCACTTGACAATTCTATTGATCTCAAACGATCTAAAGGATTGACATAAAACTATTGATCTCTTCCCAATTATTCAACAGGTACATATTAATCAAGTCTTGCTATATATATATTAATGAATATATACTATCTCTCATAAATTGTTATCTAGTTTATTAGAAATTCTATTCAACTTTATCTTAATCCAAAGCAATATCTTTAACAGCCTCTATATAATCACATAAAGCCATTTATTCATATTTCTATCTTTCTTCCTCTTTCTTTTTCATTTCCAAAGTATCTAGAATATCTACCATTTCAAATAATAAATCATCAATAAGTAATTCAGTTAATCTTTCAGAATGTACCTAAATCATTTTAGATACTCCTCTAGCTAACAAATGTCCTGTAAATGGATATTCTATTTATACACTATCTATTTTTTTAATTAATGGATCTACTTTTCCTTTAATTTTATCTAATTTTTCATTTATCTCTTTATAATATTTATTTGGATTCTAAGCTTCAGTTCTCAATAATTATTAATGTTTATCTATTAAGGCATCTAATTCATGTTATCTTTATAATTCTCTTTTTTAAATTTCAATCAATTCATTTTTTAATTTATTATCATCTATTCTTACTTATTATTATTATGGTTATTATTAACATTACTTTTAAGGTACTAAATCTAAATCATTTTTATCATATTCTCCGGGTAATAAAGGCTTTTTAGTTTCATAATGAATTAAATTAATTCCATCTTTCCAAATTGGATAATTATTTTATTAAGGTTCCACATATATATCATCCATATTTTTTTGTAATTACTTATTTTTATCATATTTCTTTTATTCTTTTGTTTTATATGGAGATTCTTTATTTTCCATACCCTTTTTTTTAGCATTCATAATATCTTATGCTAACTCAGGATGTTATTGTGTTTTTAACTGTCTTAATTTTTCTTCAAATTATTTATTTTACTCAGACTTTAATTTCTTTTCTTATTCTATCATCCATTATAACTATTCTAATTCTCTTTTTTATTTCTTCATATCAGAAACATCTTTCTTATATTACTCTAATTAAAATAACAATAATTACAATCATTAATTGCTTATTCTATATCTTTTATTGTTGCATATGATTTAACAGCTGCAGGTGGTGGATTTTCTATTTATCTCTTTTTATTCTCTTTTTCTCTTTCAATTTTTTCTTTCTATAATTTAGTTTCAATTTTGAATATTTCATTCTTTTTCAAATTATCAAATGCCTTTGGTTTAGATTCAACTTTATCATTCCACGAAGGTTTAAATTTCTCTGGTTTTTATGCACTTGATGGTCTAATCTTTTAGACTGAATCTATTTTTTCTTGCTAAACTTTTTTTGAAGCATCTTTGAATCTTACATTAGATTACAATTTATTTTATTTTTAAGGTACCTATCATATTAATAAATGAATATAAATACATTCTCAAACTTAATTGCTTTTGATGGTTATAGTTATGATACTGGTTAAGGAGAACCAAATGCTAACGAGTCTTAATTATAAAATTAGTTATCCATATTTAAAAATTATATAAATATGTTAAATTTATATATACAAAAGAAATCATGACTGTCTAAAAACAAAGCTAGATTGTCTAGTTTAATAAGGAGAGATTGAAGGTAATTATAAATGAATTCTTTTCTAACTACTAACTTTTGGTAATTAAATATCTAATTAAGTTTTATATCTAAGTGGATAATCTAGAATCATATAATTATTAATACTATAACATCTATTAGAATTCACCAATTTATTTTTTGTAGACACCAAATCTTATGAAGATGTCACTTTCGGAACTTTTATAGTTTTTAAACTCTAAGGTTTGTAATAAGTCTTCTAATGTCTTAAATTAATATGTGTATCTGTATAAATTCTTTATGTTTTTGGAACATCATCATCAAAAAAGATCTCATTTATTTCATCAGAATTTTAAGACTTCATATAATACATTTGTTCATGACATTTTTATTTGAATATCTTTGTCATCTATAATGCCTTAACTATCTAATAATATTTAACTCATTTATATACAAGTTGAAATTTTTAAATAAAATTATATCTTTATATAATTTCTTTGTTTGTTATTGGATGAGACTTTCTCTCCACACCCAATAACCATGGATGCTCCAAACATTATTCAGCTGACATTCTATCCATTGGACTATGAGTCAAAGTGTTTTTAAGAAAATCCTAAGCCATTCTTATAAATATTATTAAATCTTAAATACTCTGAAAGTGTAATAGGATAATTTATTCGAAATTCACTAGAAAGAGTTTTGTAATACTCTTTCTTAGTCTATCCATCAATCCAAATTGGATGCTTATTGTTGCATAACATCTGATAAAATATAATACCCAAAGAAAAGATATCCAAAGCCTTATTTTATTTTCAATAAATACTTGCGTTTATTCACAACCATAAATCAATTCAGGTGCAATATAATATGGAGTTCCCACTTATTAACCTATTATACCTCTGCAAACTATCTAATATCCTAATCCTAAGTCAATCAATTTAACATGATTCCCATTTGAGATAAAAATGTTCTCTTATTTTTTATTATATGCAAAAATACCTGGTTTTAGATCTCTATGTATTATTCCTTTACGATGTAGAAAGGCTAAAGCATTTAATACTTGCAGCATAATGTTCCTTACTTAGAATTCATCTAGTGTTTGCTCTTTCAAAATCACATCTAGTGTTGTTCCAGTCAGTTTTTCCATTATTAGATAGATAAAATTATGAGCAACAAGAACCTTAAATAAGATAAGGAATTATTCTCACCTTGTACAATTTTACAATATTTGGATGAGAACATTCTTATAATAGGGATGACTCATTCTCTTATTCAAAGTATGGAGTAATCTAGTGTTTTATGACTCAATACTTTGATAGCCACAACTTTATCTAACTATTAACTTGAAGCTGCAACAACAATTCCAAAACTTCCTCGACCTAAGACTTCAATATATGTATAGAAATCACTCAGTAAGATATCGTTTAAATTATCAATTAAGAATTAAGGGTCCATTATTTAAAATATATTATTAATAATTGATCACTTTGAATTCGTCAATGAACAGATATAGACTACTCCTTCTCCTCCTCCAAAAGCAAATTTATTACTTTTATTTCCATAATCAACACAATAGACACCTAAAATAAATAAATAATTTAAACCTTCTTATAAATCTTATATGTAACCACATGTTTAATAATTACTATTAACATCAAATAATTTGAGTTCTTATCTTCCACTACTTCCAGCCAATATGGTGTCTCCATTAATTTTACTAAATTAACAAGAATAAACATAGAAATCACTATTATTAATGTTTTTATCCCATTGTATCTCTTAAATGAGTTATCTGGTTCCAAAATCCCATAATTACATTTAATTACTAGTTCTATAAGATCCGGTTAAGATTTAACCATTTCTAATTAGTATAATAATAATATATAACCTAAAATCTAAACTATCGCCAGAAAGATTAGGACCATAGATAGTTCCAATAGATTTATGATCTCTTAAGTCCCAGATAAGTAAATTACCATCCCATCCAGCAGAGAGAAGTATATTTGGGGTTTCTTCTAAATATTTAAGTGCAAATATTCTATTTTGATGACCTGGTTAATTGCTAAAATATTAATTTCATAATTTAACTAATCAGCTTTATCAAATGTGTGTATAACTTCTTTCTTTTCATCATCATAAACACGTATCTAATAATTTTTGTATATATTTAACTTTAAAGTCTTTTCCAGCAGTCGCAAATTAATCACCATCTGATCTTATATCTAATGCCAATAATTAATTTCCTTATTCTACAGTCCTAAATAATTGTTTGCCTGTTTAAGCTTGCCACATCATAAGAGATCCATCAGAATTAGCAGATAAAAACACATTTTTGGCTTTGTTAGCTACATCTCTTCTCCATCTAATTGCAGTTGTAGGACTTGATCCTTCTGATGATCCTTATAAATTAAATGCCAATTTCCCTTATATATTTCTGCTTTCATTTTACCAGATACTATGTTAAAAACCTTTACTGTCCCATCTGAACATCCAGCTGCTATCAATTAATCTTCATAGTCAAATCTTAAACAAAAGATTTCAAATTCAGGATTTCCAAAGAATGTTTTTAATGATATTTTTTTTGATTTACTCTGTACTTCACCAAATCTTATATATAATTATATATATACTTCAATTATCCATAACTATATTATGTTTATTTCTTATTTGTTTTCTTTTTATCTCTTGATGTAGAACGATCCTTTCTTTATTTTGGGTCCATTTTTTTAATAATTTATTTATGAAATTTCAAAATCCCAAAGGCATCTTGTCTGTGATCTTTGTATATATCATCATATTCAGTGAGTATTATGTATTTGTATTTCATTATTTACCTTATAGATATGACAATGTATTACATATATTATAATCATAGAATAGTCAATCCACCATTTTTATTGCTATTGAATTTACATTAATTTACCTAATGATTCATTGGGCATATATTCAAGCACAAATATAATCACCAGGAAATCCATCACCAGATTTAGTATTATATTTATATTTAAATCTATATTAAGGCTAAGAATTATTAAGAACATACTCTATAAGAAATCAAGAGTAGAACTAAAAAACATTCAGAAATCATTTAAAAAAAAAGATAACAAAAATTAATGAAAAAATATGAATTAGCTATTGATGAAGAAGATGAAATATTGTAATCAAATCTAATAACATCTATTATTATAGTGATATCATCTAAGCTATGTAACTTGATTCCTATTGTTTTAAATGCAAAAACATCAAATAACCTAGAACTCATCATTGCAAAGAATGTAATAAATGTATTTTAAGAATGGTATTTATTTTAAATACACCTTAAATAGGATCATCATTGTCCTTGGGTTAATAATTGTATTGGATTAAAAAATCATCGATACTTTTGTTAATTCATCATTTATGCACTATTATGTATGTCATAATGTTTCATATTCATCACAATTGAACTCTTAGGAAACACTTAACTTAAAGGAGATTCTAAATTTCTATGTTAAATGTGTGCTTTAACTTGTTTACTCTTATGTCTCTCTATGGGCACACTACTTGTATTTCATCTTTACCATATTGCCAAAAATGTTACTACTGTTGAATTTCATATTGAAGAAATGAAAACTGATAATCCATTTCTAAAATCAAAAACTATTGACAATTTTAAAGAACTCTTTGGTTCAAATTATATTTATTGGATATTGCCATTAACTGAAAATGAAAGTAATAAATCTAAAAACAAAAACGACTCATTCGAATTATGATTAGTTATCAAAATTAAAACAATTTTTTATTATTCTCATAATTACAATCATGCTACATCTTCACACATTATTTATGTATTGCATGATAACAATCCATATATTTCACTATCTTATTCTCTTATGGCTATTAGCGTTTCTTCTAAACAGAAAATGATATTGGTTTCAAACATTCATAACATTACATTGCATTCCCTATCATTCCTTTCTTTACTCTATATAAATATATTAACATTTTTATTACAATTGCAATTGTTTCTCCTTCTTTATAAACAAATCTTAGATGAATACAGTCTTAGCCTTTTATAAAAATAATATATAATTAGTCACTCTTTTAAATGCAAAATTTGGAATGATAGGCATCTCCAATTATGCCTTTTAATAGAGTTCCCTATTGATTTCACATTATAATATTTCACAATAATAATGATCATTTACAAATTATGGATTCTCTATAAAGAATTTTTGAAAATAAATAAAAATTCTCTTATCCTTATATTTTAAACATTCTTCAATCAATTCCTCCATTATTTACTCATTTTCAATACATTCACATTTCTTAATCTTCTACATTTCCAACAATTTCCTCAATTCCTATTCATTTCCATTCTCAGACATCTTCTAAATGTGTATAAAAAACTCTCTAAATACTCTTATCCTTGCACACATCAATAATAACAATTAAATATAACTATACTTAAGACTAAAACTAATCATATCATCTATATTCTATCTATATCTTAAAGTTTTATTAAGATTAAACAAATATTCCTAAGTGAATTATTATTTAAATTGTTGAACTTGATACTACTTTTATTATTATTACTAAATTTATTATTTCATTTATTATTATTCATCATTACTGATATCATCTAATTTAAAATATTATTCTAAAATTTATTTGTAATCCGGTTAAAATACTATATACCCGGAACCTTGTTCATCAATTATTAATAATGTATTAAGATTAACAATATTCAATTAACATACTTTTTTATGAAAATCCAATTTTAAAACAATCTTGCCTTCAAAATTTGATACACACAATTGATGTTGATCATTATAAAAATAAACATACAAATTATTATCATAGAGAGTAATACCATCAATAGAATTCTCATATTGTGTATATGATATTTCGTTGAATTATATAAGTATTCTATTTTATAGGATGTAATGTTAATTTTAGATACTTAATAACTAAGGAATTGAATTCATTTAAATCGGTAAGTTTATTTATTAGATTTCCATTTATTTATTGATTTAGTATAGTGTATTCTTGCTTAATAATAGATATTATGAATCATTTATTCTATATATATCTATAGGGTTTTATATTTCACTGCAGATATCCATGGTCAAGTTCATTAATCCTAAGACAAAATGGATTGTTTCTACCTTGATTTAGTAAGCATACTTATTCATTTTTAATCATAATTCCACTGTATATCAACTACTCAGAATCTATGATTTAAAATATTTTGATTTTGGATAAACTTTCTTTTGATTCTCTCTCAAATACTTTAAGTTTCTATTCATTTGTATTGTATATTAAGAACAATATATTATAATCTACTCTAACTAATTGAATTACTTTGCAACGATTATAGAAAGTAAAGAATGTGAGTTTCTTAAATAATACAATCCAAAAATTAGATCTCAGAATTAAAATCAATAATTTCTTATAATTGAGCTGGTAGGCTTAATAAATTCAATTTATTGTTTTGTAAAAGCAAAAATTGCTGATTATTAATAGGTTGAATATTAAGGATATTATCTAATAAATGAATGTAGCTGAATTTGCTTTGATTTTTAGTAATAAACGATAAAACCTATTTATTCATATATATTTAATAAATTAATGGCATAAAAGAGATAACTGAAATAACCAGACCCTGGACAAGTGGTTAATAAAGACATAGTATTTAGTGAAAACATTAGAAATGAAATGAAATTCTTTGATAAGAATAGAACAGAACATTTTCAATTGAACCCTAATAGAGGTATTTATTAATGCATATTCTTAAAGTTGTAATTTTGGCTGAGAAACCTAATCACATAAGTATATATAATAATGAAATTGTAAGAACCTCAATCACATTAATCTTAAAGAAAAGAGAAGGATAATGATATCTTTGGAAATCCATATACAGATGATCCTGTTGAGGAAGCATTCTCAAACTAGAAATTAGAGAAGACTTTAGAATTGAGAAATTAAATTCCAAGATAAAAATACAATTTCCCTATGACCTAGAATTAAGAAATTGGTTGGTTTGCCAACTAATTAGTACATTTGATTATATTTTAGAATGTCTATAAACCAACAAAGAATTTTGCAAATCAATAATGTGAAATAACTAAATTCGTTGATAATTATTTTGAAATGACTCATGAAAACCCATTTAAAAAGAAGAGATCTTGATAAAATATCAATTTATCACAATATCTATAATCACTTATGTCTACTGATATAATCTCTATATTTTTTCAAAGCTATTCTCACATCTTTAGTTTTAGCCTTTGCAATTTTAATAATTAAATCTTTCAATTAAAACAATTCTTTATCTTCTTCTTAATCAATCCATGTTGAAACTAAAAGACCATTATCTTATTATAATTCATAATTAGTTGGAGTATTATCAACAATTATAGTTCTCTCTAATGGTCTTCCTACTTTACTTATATCCTTAATTAAATTAATATAATCATTACTTTAATAAAATTATTTCCATTAAATGTTGTGTGATGTCTGTACAATCTATGATCTATATATTCATCGCATTATAATTCTCCTATTGCTTAATCTGCATACTTTGTATATATTATATTTATACACTCTACAAACCTGCTGTAAATACTATTATTTCGCAATCTTCTTTTATTCCTTAAAGTAACTCTACTAGTCCTGGTCTACCAATGAATTTTCCTGTCTTATCATTCTAAAAGTTAATATTACATTTTCATACATAATGACCCATTGTTTCATCCAAATCCAATATTATACATAAAGAGTGCTCAAAAGGTTTTTAAATAAATGGAGCTTAAACTGACTCCAAATTATTATATGATTATCTTAAATGCATCACATATTATTATTAATGAGGAATCTTGAATAAACTTTTTAAAGGAGATTAATATTCTATCTATTAACCTACACTTGTTGATAAATATATTGCATTAACTAATTGTGGTCTACTATTCTATATATCTAATGTTTTTATTTAACTTAATTAATATCTACATGTAATAATTACAGGTTAAATATTAGGATTATCATTTTTTAGTATTTTTTCTATTATGTTTTTTATGAAACTATTATTCTTTTTTAATTCCTAAATAAAACTAATACAAGGATTATTTTTACACAGAATTTAATCAATTTTATTTTGAATTTGTATAACTAAAGCATTCTATTATTTAGTTTGAGTTAAAATCTTCTTTAAAAAATAACAAAAATTTTCTAATATAAGTTTTGTTATAACTATCATTTCTTATTGATATTCTTAAGAATTGTTATTTAGTAAATTTTCTTTCATTTGACATTAAATGAATGAAATTACAATATCACTCAAAAATATAGATTCTTAAATTATCTTCTATGTTAAAGGTCTAACAAAACAATATATATATTGTTCCCATTTAAACATATAAACGGATTCCCAATATAATTAAAAATTTGGGATGTCCTCTTTATTTTAGAGACAATCCAGAATCTACTTTATATTCTAAAATAAAAGAAGTCCAGAGTTTAAATCGAAATGTTGTGTACTTTGAATGAATGTATCAAATTAACTACCAGGCCTAGAGAAATTACATGTAGAAGTAGCTTTAATGCGTTCTGATTATTTGGAATTACTTCTCTTAGTTCCTTCAGAATCTTATTCAATTGTCCTTAAAGTTCTTTTAGCCTCTATCATAGGAGTTTCAAGTTATTTTCTTTAGTTTTACAATTGTTTTATAATATGGTAATTGCTTCCATACTTTAATGCAAAATATTCTATTTTATATAATCACTTAGATTACTAGCAATTTCATCTGAACTCTTTTCAAAATGTGCGAGTACAGGAAGAGTCTATTTCATATATTTTAACAATATAATTTATATTAATTCATGAGTTCATTAAATTGTTGATTTTTTGTCTAACTAGATAGTATTCCTTATCTAATTCAGCAATTAGTTTATTTGTAACTTTAAATTTTAATGCTCTATATTTAAGAGTTTTCAAAGATGCTATTTCCTATGAATAATAAATATTTATACATCTGTATTTTAAGTAAAGAATTCAGCTTTAGTTAAATTGTTTAGAAATTGTAATAAATTATCAAATTTCATTGTTAAAATCTTTTCTTCATAAGTCTAAAATATTCCCAATAATATTTAATAATATCCACACCATCCTCTACTCAATAATAAATCCCAAATATCAAAGAGAACAGTTGAAAATTCATTCTTCATAAAAGATCCTGTAAATAAAGTAATAAACCAAGGAGCAGAATAATGACCTGCTTCAATCTTTTCTTCTTTTAGATGTAAATGTATTTTTGGCATAAATATTGCTAATAATCGATCTAATTTATAAAAGAATACTCTGATATATTTTAAATCATAAAGTAAAACATCTTTTAACAAATAATTTATTAGACAAGAAAAACATCGAAATGTTAATTCTTCTTCTACCATAATCATGAATATAAATCCCATCACAAAATTCATTCCTTATGTATATGATACTGTATTATTGTAATAAGCATATAACTTAAGTAAATTATGTAAAGTCAGATGATTAATCTTGCTCTGTAATCCTACACTATTGAATGATCTTTACACATCCTATGCTATTTATTATTCCAATTTTGCCTCTTTTGATCCTGCTGATTTTGAATACTTTTCTTTTAATTTATAATAATCAAGTTAAATTGATTATGGTTACAATAAACTTGTCCATAAGAGTTTTCTCTTTGTTGATAATCTTTCACTCAAATTATTTATACATAAATATTATTGTTTCACCTTTGTATTTAAAGTTGAAAACTCTTTACTCACCAAAGTTATATTCAACTAATCTTATATTGACAAATATTTTAAACATTTTTTAAATATATAAAATAATCTCTTCTTATCTAAAATCATTTATTAAGTCTTTGGAGATTGAGGTTATATTTATTCCATATAAATTTTAATTGATTCAAATTATTCTAATAAAAGTACAATATCTTAAACCTTAATATTACACATCTTAGCTAATACTATTATTGTCTCACTTGCATAATCTATTTTAATATCAAGTTTAAGCATCATTGAACAGATTTTTTATAAATTTATTAATACTTTTAAATAATTTAGTTTTTATTCTTATGTCATAGATTCCTTAATTATTCTTTTTTTTTAATATAGAAAATTTAATATTTCATTTTTCTTTGGCTTATTTTTTTTCTTCTCATTTTAATTTTAATTTGTTTTTTTATCCAAATTTTCCTTCTCATTTAAATACAATAGTAATTATTACCAATTATTTTTTATATAAAATAAGGATGTTTTTTCACTTGCTTAGGAACCAACAGTAATAAATTGATTTTTTTCTCTCATTCCAAATTAAGTAATGAAATTTAATAAAGCATTGTATTCTACAATATTAAAAACGTGATCTTTTTACAAGTCTATATACAATAATAAATATGAATAAATTTACTGATAATCAAGTTTCTTGCAATCTATACTAAAAGATCATTAGCATATTAATTTATTGTTATTGTATCTGTAGGTGCTTTTTCTATAATTTCACCAATATTATCAAGTAATTTAATCCTAGTATCTGCATGTTAAAATAAAGTTTCAAAATCATATTGAGCAACATTAATTGTCAACGTATTATCACAAATTTATTATATAATAACAGTCAATTAATTAATTTGTTAAACAATTTGTTAAGATAATTTAAATTTCTATAAATTTGCTGGGTCTAACTTATCATGAGAATCCATATTAGCTTTCCAATCTTCATAAGTAATAAAATTATCCTATTTGGTAACTTTAAATATATTAAATTTTCTGTTCTTCATAATAGTTTTTAAAATTGGTTACTTTTCCATCTAATATTTATTTTATATTAAATGCAATTTATCATTAGATTATTGTAACAATTAAAGTAATTTCATATTCAATGTATTCGTTATTTTAGATATATGTTGTAATAACTTTTCTGAAGTTGCTTCTGTGATTGATGTTCTGCCCAATTCATTTGAATCATATTCATCAAAAGATTTTTTAAATTTATCATTAAATGCATCCCATAATTAATTTACATTTGCCAATTCCTATCGATAATCCACAAATAATTCATCTGCTTTTAATTTTAAACTTTTTGATTTTTTCTTTTTCTCTAAATCATAAGCTGTTTTTAAGTAATCCTATTGTTTAGTAAAAAGTGCCTCTCTTTTTTTTTCAACCTATTTCAAGAATTCCTAACTCTTTATGATTAATCCTTTATTGATTTCATTATAATTTTCTGTGAATTCTTCATATGGTTCTAAAATACTTTATTTCATCTCACTTGTCAATTCATCTAAATTATGTGCAAAATTTATTATAGAATTGGATAACTAATTATAATAAAAGAGATTTAATTCATTTTCTTCCTATGTTTATGCTAACTATAAATAAAATTATTCAGAGTATTCAGTTAATTACATTGATAGAGTACAAAATGATTAATGAATGTTTCCTATAAATCCTTTATAGATACCAACCTTATCAATAATTAGAATATACCAATTTATTACTGTTGCATACTTTACTATTCAAATCATTTAAATAAGAATAACTTTCCTATATAATTTTTTCTTACATTTATTTATATATATATATTAATATTTATTTTCAATTCATATCTTAAATATCAATTTCTACATCAGTTACCTTCCAAATCTATAATAAACATTATCCATCTATAATCTATACTAATCAAAATTTAATTCCAATAATTTCATAAACTTTCAAAATTATTTATCATCAAAAACTGTAATATTTTATTAGCTTATTCTAAATTTTCTTTAAATTATATCTAAGGCTTAGTTCTCATCATTTCTTAATTATTATTTTAATTCAAACTAAGTGGCTCAATCACATTTTATTTGTATTTTATAAGCAAAATCTGAAATAATAATACTTGAAATCTGGAAAATACTAGTTCATTAATTAAATATATTCTATGTCAACTAGAGTATTAAATGTTCCAAAATAAAACTCTTCGAATATTGGATCATAAAAATAAGAAACTGAGTACAAAGCTGTTTCTGTTATACCNAATTTATCATTAGATTATTGTAACAATTAAAGTAATTTCATATTCAATGTATTCGTTATTTTAGATATATGTTGTAATAACTTTTCTGAAGTTGCTTCTGTGATTGATGTTCTGCCCAATTCATTTGAATCATATTCATCAAAAGATTTTTTAAATTTATCATTAAATGCATCCCATAATTAATTTACATTTGCCAATTCCTATCGATAATCCACAAATAATTCATCTGCTTTTAATTTTAAACTTTTTGATTTTTTCTTTTTCTCTAAATCATAAGCTGTTTTTAAGTAATCCTATTGTTTAGTAAAAAGTGCCTCTCTTTTTTTTTCAACCTATTTCAAGAATTCCTAACTCTTTATGATTAATCCTTTATTGATTTCATTATAATTTTCTGTGAATTCTTCATATGGTTCTAAAATACTTTATTTCATCTCACTTGTCAATTCATCTAAATTATGTGCAAAATTTATTATAGAATTGGATAACTAATTATAATAAAAGAGATTTAATTCATTTTCTTCCTATGTTTATGCTAACTATAAATAAAATTATTCAGAGTATTCAGTTAATTACATTGATAGAGTACAAAATGATTAATGAATGTTTCCTATAAATCCTTTATAGATACCAACCTTATCAATAATTAGAATATACCAATTTATTACTGTTGCATACTTTACTATTCAAATCATTTAAATAAGAATAACTTTCCTATATAATTTTTTCTTACATTTATTTATATATATATATTAATATTTATTTTCAATTCATATCTTAAATATCAATTTCTACATCAGTTACCTTCCAAATCTATAATAAACATTATCCATCTATAATCTATACTAATCAAAATTTAATTCCAATAATTTCATAAACTTTCAAAATTATTTATCATCAAAAACTGTAATATTTTATTAGCTTATTCTAAATTTTCTTTAAATTATATCTAAGGCTTAGTTCTCATCATTTCTTAATTATTATTTTAATTCAAACTAAGTGGCTCAATCACATTTTATTTGTATTTTATAAGCAAAATCTGAAATAATAATACTTGAAATCTGGAAAATACTAGTTCATTAATTAAATATATTCTATGTCAACTAGAGTATTAAATGTTCCAAAATAAAACTCTTCGAATATTGGATCATAAAAATAAGAAACTGAGTACAAAGCTGTTTCTGTTATACCAACAGCCACAAAAGTATCACATATATA
The DNA here is from genome assembly GCA_905182985.1 of Paramecium sonneborni. Taxonomy (NCBI): domain Eukaryota; phylum Ciliophora; class Oligohymenophorea; order Peniculida; family Parameciidae; genus Paramecium; species Paramecium sonneborni. The sequence continues at coordinate 210,956 of CAJJDN010000130.1, read as the reverse complement.
ATACCTCATATTAAAGCAACCCATTATTAATATCTTACTTTTGTATCTGTTTTTGATAAAATAAAATTTTATTAATCTAATCCTTATTGGTATAGAAATGTAGAATATTCATCCTAATTTTCCTTTGCTGATCCTTGAATTTCCTTATAAAATTAATAGTTATCGTCTGTGAGTTCTGCTGACTTTCACAATACCTTCATATTTCCTATCTAAAATTAGTTTGATTTAAATTTGAATACTGTAATTAGTTTAATTTTCTTTTATTTCTTTCTAATAAATATTTAATACACTTTCAATTATTTAAAATATTTGATTTTACTTTTACATTACAATCTATATTTCAATTTATATCAAAAATGTTCATTTGCTTTTTTAGATTATCTTAGGTAAATATTGATAAAGAACAATTAAGTTCTTATATAAACTAATATTTTCATTATTAAAATGTTCTTAAACAAAGGGAATGATTTTTTAAAGCAAATTAATCAACTGGAAAATCTTAGAATAACAATTTCTTAATAAGATCATAATAAACTTAATAAAATTCCCCTTATTAGCAATTTTAGGATCTAAATATTTTAACAGTATATTTGTTATAATAAAAAATTAAATATATCAATATTATGATAAGGTTGGAATATTGTTTGAACTTCTTCAATTTAAAATCCATTAGAATCAAAATATTCTTTCAATAATAGGATAAATTGTTAAAAAATTATTAAAAGTTTTTTAAGTAATTAATAATGTTTTTAGATATTTTTAATAATTTTTTAGAATATAAAATAAATACTATGGTTTTAATTTATCTTCTA
>CAJJDN010000130.1:124896-208942 GCA_905182985.1 Paramecium sonneborni | reverse complement strand
TATCCTTTATTTAATGATTATAGAAGTGGATTAGTTCAAATATTATAAGATAGACAAGAATTTAAATCAATAATATTATATTTATAATAATTTATAAGAAATCTTGTTCATGGATTTTATCAATGATGGCTTGATAAATAGATGAAATATAGTTTAACTAATATAAAGGAATATGATTTTGCCTTATAAAAATAGGAAGAAATAGGAGAATGAATAGAATTCAAAATAATTTAGATTAATTATTATCAATATTGATATTAATTATTTGACTAATAAAAATTAAATCAAACAGCTTGGCTTGGATCTTCCTTAGCTGAATATAAATGTGGATGAATGTTAGGTAAGACACCTCCATCAGCAATGGTTGTATTAGCCATCAATTTGTTTAATTCATCATCATTTCTTATAGCTAAGAGAATGTGTCTTGGATTAATTCTATTCTTCTTATTATCTTTGGCAGCATTTCCAGCAAGTTCTAAAACTTCAGCAGCCAAATATTCAAGGACAGCTGATAAATAAACTGGAGCACCAGCACCAACTCTTTCTGTATATCTTCCTTATTTCAAATATCTTGACACTCTTCCAACTGGGAATTATAAACCAGCTTTATGTGATCTAGATACTGATTTATGAGCTCCTGCTGCTTTTCCTCCTTTTCCTGCTTTTCCTTTTCCTCCTGATGACATTTTAAGTTTAATTTAATTATCTAAATAGATAAATCAGTTCAATTTTAAAACACTTTCAATATTCTTTTATTTTATTAATCAACCAATCATATTTTAGATCTCAATACTCTACTCAAAGAATTAATACCCAATCACATGTCAAGAATCATTTTCTACACCAGATTCCTCAACTATATTCTTAGGGGAGTACTTTTAGTTTTCATCTTTACTTTCTAAGATACATCAAAAGATATATCAAAAGATATGATCAAAATTTATTAATATATAATTATATTATAATCATTTATTATTTTTAAATTATTCTATTTTCATCTTCATTGAAGCTATTTCTAAATCTGCCAACTATTATTACAAACCTTCAAAATTTATATCATCACTTTTAAAACTCTCTCTCTTTGATTCTATCAATAATACATCTGGTTTATCTAATGTTATACCTTATAGATGATCTATCTCATGTTAAACTACTCTTGCTTCAAAATCACTATTTTCAATATACACATATTCATATACCTTAAAGAATGTTTTATTAATTTAAACTTTTCATTCATAAATTAAAAATCAATTCTATAGGCCCTCTCTACTTTTGCCATCAAATATGGAAATGAAGGGCATTCCTCCCATTCCACCTATGTATATTTGCTTTCTTTTAATTTCTAAGGATTTATAAATGCCATATAATCACAAGCTTATGCATCTTCCTACTTCCATTAATTTCTTTTTAGAGATCTCAGAATTACAAATATTGAGTAATTATATCCTATCTATGGACAAGATAAACTTATTGCATTTTATTTTGCTGCACTCATTTTTAATGATGAAATTATTGATTTCATTCTTGGACTCAACATCTATATTTATTAAGTAGCTTAAGATAATTTCTAATAATCCTTATCTCCCATCTTTATTATTCTAAGACCTTGCACTTGAGGATTTTATTATTATATTAATTTATCTGCAAACTTCATTTTACTAAATTATTTAGTATCAAAAATATTTCACTATTTAAAATTTATATATAATCTATAATACTCAAAATTTTTTTTATTTATTCTTAATCATAAGATATCAAAGTCTTTTAAAAAATAACCTAATGTCTCTCTCAAAAAGCTTTTCCTACTTCCAAATCAACACACGTCTTCCTTGATTTTAAACTAAAAAATAGCCCTAAAAATCATAATTATTAGCAGAAAACTTTTAAGCAAATGGTAAACAAAAAGCCTAAATACCTTTCTGAGTATCATAAACTGATATATATTCATTTGTTAAAATTATTAAAGTTCTTTAATCTTTTTTAAGTGACAACTTTACATTACCAAACTTTCTACTATTATTCAATTTTAATTTCCGCAATCTTTTATTGCATTAAAAACTATATTCTACTATTTCATTTCTTATTGAAATATCATTATTATCTTATTACTGCAATACTGAATATTTTATCTTATTCTATTGACAAAAATATGATTTAGCCAAAATCTTTTCTGATGCTATTTTACTACTTTTTTAGATTCTAATATTTTTTAAAGACATCGTAAGTACTTTATTACATAATTCAATTATTAATAATTGTTTATCATAATGAAAAAAGGTTTCCAAAATTTAATTAGTTTTTTAAAAGCTTTGCAATTTTTTAGTTAAAAAAATAACTTACTATTTTAGAACATCTACAAAAAATAGTTTATAAGCTTAATCTATAAATACAATAATGTTATCATCTAAAATAAAATCAATTATCTCACAATTGTGTTTATAAAAATAATTAATAAGAAATTTAAGCATGTTTTCTCCTTTTTTTTGAGTTGTAGCAAATACATCTAGTACTCTTAATGATTTCCGATGTTATAACAATAATAAATTAGAATTAATGTTTGATTTAATGACTATTTCTTTAGCACTCATGTTTTCCTTCTAAAAGGAATCAACATACTCTAAACTTGGATATTGATAGACTGAAATTTAAGATAATTTATCCTCTAGAAGTGAATTTTCTAATAAAAATACGAAGTCTTTTGAAACATCAATTTGAACTATATTAAAATCCTCTTATGATTTAAGTTTGACATCAGCTCTAAGAAAAATGTTATAAAAGTGTCTAGAAGCTAAGGAAAACAATTGATTGCTTTACTATTTTACAAAAGCTAAAAATTATTTCTCTTCATATTATTGATCAATCATATTATTTTATATCATTTTCGAAGTCTAAATCGATAAGATGAATGATTCAATTTTACTGTGATTTAAATCATTTATACAATTAGATAACACTTGAAGCTTTAGTTCAAATTCTCTTTGTTAATTTTCATTTGCTTGCTTTTTTGTTACTAAAGTGTTATTCACTAAATATCCCAAATAGTGTAATTCAAATTACTTAAACCATGTTATTGCAAAATTATAGGTAGAATTTAAATTAATTCTTTGAGTTGATTCGCATTAACTACATTTTTCACATAATAAATGAAGTTAATCCACAGTTGAATTAGTGATGGGAAGGAAATACAAATTATCAAGTTTTTCAAAACGATTGCCAAAATGATTAAGTCCTTTGCATTTTAATTAAGGAGAATAAAACCAATTTTAAAATCCAAAGTCAAACATAAATAGTTGTTTGATTATTATATAAATAGAGTAATTAATATTATGATTAAAGTTAAATAAAGTGATCAACTTTCAGATAAATAAAGTGATCAACTTTTTCAGTTAAATATCGATCAATTTAATAGTTCATTTAGAAAATAAAATATATTTGAGATCTATAAATCTTTTTTTTAAAGAATAAAAAAAAAATAAATTTTTTAGTAAACATTAAAAGATGAGTATATAGTGAGATACTTTTTGTATATGATTAGGAATTAATGAAATATAAAATGATAATATAATGAATAGAATTGAGAATGAGAAAATAAAAAATGAAATAAATTTTATTGGTAGAATATTGTATATATTTGATAAAATAAATGAAGAATTGATAGTAAAATATTGATTAGATAATTATTAATATTTTAGAAGGATGAATGATGAAATAGATTAACATTTAGAGATGCAAGATACAAATAGTATGTTAATGTAGCAATTTGGGAATGAGAGTGAGAGTTAAGAAGAAGGAATGAGTCCATATTAATTTTCTGAAAATTTTGAATTAGCTTCACCAAATAGAAGATCTAGAAAGAAGGAAAAGATAATTGAAAAGTTGTTATCAAATAGGGGGAAATTCAATGAAAAAGCCAGTTTATTCAATCTTATAAATTCACTTTAATTAGTATGGTTATTGGAAAAGAATAGGCAATAACTCTATATAATTTGACATCAATAGTAAATATAGAAGGATAATCAAATTTGAAATTTTACGATAATTCATCATTATTTGGTTATTTTAGATGGAATAAGGAAGGATTCACAGTATATTATTTGATAACAATATTGGTGATGGTGCATATATTAAAATTATTGACTTGTTTAGTTGGTAAGATATAAAGTAGATGAATTTAGGGTATTTTTGTGTGGTATAAAAGAGTGAATAATTGCTAACAATTTTCATGATGTTGACATTCACCTGTGTAATAACAAGGGGTATAATAACAATATTAATATTGATTGATTATGGTTAAATAGAGTAAACATAATCATATATATATGGAGATGAAGATAAGATAGCTTAATCTTAAACAATATAATTTACAGTAGTATTAGTGATATTTGTAGCAGTGGAAATAGTGATGGGATTATAGAGTTTATTGTATGCAGGTTAAGCGAAGGAGAAATATAAATGTAAAAATATTAAGTTATGAATTGAAGAAATGAGAGTTAATGAGAAGAAAATAGGTTAACATTATCAAATTACTTATTAAATAACATTAAGATAATACATGGTTTGATTATTGTATAAAATATATAAAATAATAATGTTTAATAAATTAAGGAATTCATTTCCATTTAGATCAGGACCTAATTTTTTATTGTGTTTTTTAGGATTTTCTGGTGTAGGTTATTTTGGTACAAGTTATTTACATAAATAAAAATATGATCATCCAATAGTATAAGAAGCATTGAGATTATTGTAACATAATGAATAGATAATTTAATTGGCAGGATATCCATTATCACTTTAAATAAATATGGGTAGTAATGCAACACAAAATGAAGATGTTTGTTAATATTCATTTTAAGTAGTTGGTCCAAAAGGAGCAGCAAAAGTAGAATTGATGGGATAATCAAGAGAATTGTAAGAAATATAAAATAAAACACAATATTATATTCCATCAATAAAATAAATGACAGATGTGATGAAGTATAATAAAGATACAGAATCATTATAAAATTGGAAATTAACACCAGATATAAGATTGTGGAAGATTGATCATCTTGTCGCTGATATAGGATTATAAGGAGATTTTAGAATAGTTTTGATAGATTCAAATTAAGTAATAAAAAAAGATATGTCTTAAACAATGATTCCACCATTAGTAACAGATCGTAGAACTCTTTATGATTTGAAATTAGAAATAGATGCACGTAAACCTAAAGTACCAACTACTGAATAAGAAATTGAAGAAGCAAGAAGATATAGATAATAAGAATTATATAGAAAGGTTGGAGGCGTTAGAAATATTACACTTATTAGTACTATTATTGGAGCTATGGCTATTTATAATTATGTTAAAACTAATAGAGTATATTTATATAATTATTATTAATCTTTAGAGAATAAGTGTACTCAATACTTAAATTCATAGATAATCATTAATTATTATCTAAACTAATCCTTAAATCAAGAAGTTATTTGGTCAAAATATACAATTCAATCAATAATTGAGAGGAGGATAAATTAGAGATCAAGCAGAATTCGAAACTGATATGTATGGAAATAAAGCTGGCATTTGTTATGTTAAAGGCAAAAAAAATAAAAAAACTAATGATTGGGAAATAGATACTATTGATATTGCTATTAAAGATGCTTAAGGTATTATCAATCAAAAAATTAGAATACTTGGTTGATTCTGTATTTCATATTATATTAAAATTAATTATTTTCATCATTATTAAAATTAAAATTTGTGATGAAAATCAATCGGCTAATGAATTAACTTATATTTTATATAAGCTATATTGATTCAATTTGCATCACCACTCTGATTTCATATATTATTACATTTTTATGATGATATTTGTATAAATCACTCCACGATGAGATTTCATTGATTATGCAATTATACTCTGAAATATTTTATATTTTCACTCCCTCTATATATAATTTATGTATTTATACATACCACCATATACATGTAAATTATACATAAATCTATGTATGTATATCTAATCCTATCTTAAATAATCAAAAAATTATTAAACAATATAATTAAATATTTAAGTTCGAATCCTAATGACACTCTTTTTTTTCTCTTTATTATTTTATATTTTTATATCAAATGAGATTATTTTTTATTTAGTCAAAGAATGCAATCCTTAAGTCATTTAGAATCTAAATTAAGTATCTTATACGATTTCAATAAAATATTGGAGGAAGAATTTAATAATTAAATATTTTTTAGATTTAATGGATCAAATGACATTAATCTAATCAAAATTGAAGAATAGAAGCAAGAATATTAAGTAATTTAAGATAATATCTATAAATTAAAACTTTAAATTCATGATTAAAAGTCATAAATTGAAAAGTTGAAATAACAAAAAAGATTAAAATGAGAATCAAGTTGCAATTAAATGATAATAATTAAAAACTATTTAGCAATGACAAAATTAAATGAATTTTTTACAAATCAAATTTAGAAAATAGATATTAACTAAGATTCGAAAATGAAAATGAAGATTTAATTATTGAGTCTTAGATATTCTTTTTTAGAGAATGGAGGAGTGTTTCAAATATAAATCAAGTAAAGTTCTCTCAAATCGTAATAATCTATTATATCTATTAATTCAATTAAAAAGAATTAGAAAAATAAAATAAATTATTACTAATCTTTACAAAATTTCATTAATACAAAGTGTTTATATCATAAAGATGTTAACATAATTGAGGAGATAATCCTAACATTGTATGAAGAATAGATAAATTTGCAAACATAATTAGCTAGTAGAATAATATTTAAAAGTAGGTAATTTTTATTAAAATAAGCCGAAGTTAATAAATAAATGGAAATCTTATTTTTATTATGAATAATAGATAATAATAAATATTCTTCATAATATGATAGATAAATACATTAATAGGCTTAGATGATTATTGACATTCTTAAAATATCATAATAATAATCCTTAATTACATTTGGATGATTATATAGAATTAAAAAATTAAAAAGATCTCACAACATCGTAATGTTATAAAATGATATTGAAATATTTAATGAATTTAAATAATATTGTTAATTAGTTACAGTGAATGAAATTGATGATAAAATTTTTTCAGATAATTTCGATTCTTTTTTTTAACTATGTTTGAATAGAATTGCTTCTAAAAATTAATGCATTTATGAATAGATAGCAATAATTTGTAATTAAATAAAGACAGATACATAAAAGTTGAGTCCTTTTTATCATTTATCCTCAAATGAATAAACAAAATTACCTCATATGATTTAAATAACATATAATATGGCAGCTGATAAGTTATAAATTAATACTTATTCCAAAATCAGCAATTCTAATATTATTGCAAAAACAAAATAATTGGAATATTAGAATTGAAATATATTTTAGACGGAAATGAATGAAGAAAATTATGAAAAATACTACAGTTAAATAAGGACTGAAATAGAGAATCCTTAGATAAAAAATAGATGTTTAAACAGAGTCAACTATGGTTGCTAAGACTAGTTTAATTTCTGATAATTGTAAACCTAGATTAGAATTCATTAAATAAAAATGATAGTTAATTATGTCTTTGAATAGAATTCAATCATATAATATTGATACATTTGTTTAGTGATTCATATATATTATTAAATTAAATTAACAATTTAGAATTCAGTAAGAATTTTAAGCACAAAATACACAAAGAATAGAAAACCATTCAGTATTTAACTGATCATTGTACATAAACTAGAGCTGATAGCAATAATTTTACAATTATATCAACTTATAGACAGCTATTTAGGGCTGAACATTATGATAATAATCATAAATCTAAGGATTTTAAATAAATTAAGAGCAAATCTTAAGCAAGTTAACTTATATGAAACCAAAAAATAAAAAACATAAATAAATTATAATTTAACAAATGATATATATATTTATATAACTAATTATTATTTCAAAATCTAATTATTAAATCTTAAAAATATATAATTTAAAACTATATCAGATGATAAAGAAATAATATTATTTAATACTATATATATTACATAATGGGTATTTGTGGAAGTACGCCTAAAAATTAGGAAGATTAAGTTCATAAACTAAATCAACCAATTATAACTAATGGAGAATTATAGATTAAGGTATTGCTAAAGAACATTACTTTGAAAATGACAGGTGTGAGACAATGCTCTATTGAATTTGATTTAGGGTAGTGTAAGTACACATCCCCAGTGCATATAGATAACAATGGAGATCATTATGTATTTAATTCATAGAAGGAAGTGGCGAGCTAGTTTTGATGGAACCTTGAAAATGACAGAGTAGTAGATGAGAGAATCCAATATGAAAATCTCAGTGATCGATACTTAAGTTATAGGATAAGTGACAATCAATTTATTTGAAGCTGCAGTTGGTCCATTTCACTTTCAATTACCAATCAGAGGAAAAAATGTTGGAAATGTTAGCTTTGATTTGAAAATGAATCAAATTGTATAGGCAACACTTTAAAGTAAGTTTATTATTTGGGAGTTAAACTCAAGTCTAAGTGATGTTAGATACAACTATAATTTACGTCTGGTGGTAAAAATTTTAACTAAAATAAAAGACTTCATAATTCTCATTCATCTCTGAACATTCAACCATTTTTGTGAATCCAAACTATAGAAAATAAAATGAAAAGTAGAAGAGCATGATATCTTAAAGTCGTAAGAATATTTTAGATCAAGATTCTTTAAGAGATTCAATTATATCTATTCCAAAAATACCTTCTATGATAAATAGCAGTGGAACTATAAATCATTCACTTGATTCTATAATTGCAGCCACACCAACAAATAAAGGATAATCATTAGCTTCTTAACCTTATCATAGAATTGAATGGGATCATGCTGAAGATGAATTAACTTTAATTGTAGAATTACCAATCTCAGAATTTTAAATTTCTGCTATACAAATATGTTTATGGTCAATTTCATCAAATAAAAAAAGTTTGGAAAGTGGTAAGTCTCCTCATAAAACTATTATTAAAAAAACACAAAATAAACATGATTCAGAATATATGGATTTAGAAATATAAGATCTTCATTTAGTTGCAGAAACATATATTAATTTATCAAATTTAGAAACTAACATGGTTGCTGATTTGGGAGCTAAGTTTTTTATTATTAGCAATTAATAGGCAAAATCAATATGGTATCATGGTGTTGAGGTTGGTAAAATAGATTATGAAATAAGTGTAAAATTACCAAATTATTTATAATAATCATCTTTTGGTGTTTAAACAGAAAAAGGTATAGTCTAGAGTGCATCTGTTGTAGGAAATGTTGAAAATATAAGTGTTACAGAAATTAAGATGATTTAAATTGAATTTCAAAAATTATCAAGTTCTATATTTAAAATAGAACATAAAACTTTAAATATGGAAGATAAAATGAAGGTTCGTTAAGATATGGATTAATAATTGGATAAGTTAGCTGAATTATTAGGATAATCACATGGAAATAATATTAAAACATTTCAATATAAATCTGAAGATGATTTAATGAAGGCTTAATAATTATTAATTTAATTATCTATTCATTTAGTGGATTATTAAAAAACATTAGCTACATTTAATTCTTATTTTGAATGCCTAAATTAAGTACTTAGTAGAGGAGAACTGATGTTATAATAATTAGGATTTTTTAAGGCTTTAAGCAAGAAATAATCAGAATAAAAAACTGAAGTTGGTTTAAATTATCAATCATTTTTAGTGAATACTCTTAGATTTACTTTATAAAAATTAAACCAAAAAGATCCAAGTCAATAAGCTAGATAATTAAATATTAAATTTTTGGTAATAAGTTATTTTCGAATACCAGAATTCAGAGCGAAGTTTCTAGAATTAATCAATAAAGCTGATGATCCATAATTATTAGAATTAAGAGGAACTGAATTTATACAAGAAGATGATATAACTAATATTGATAAAAGTACAAAAACCAATATCTCAATTTTTGATTGGTAGAATTATTTTCATACATATTTATCTGATAAAACTAAAGGAATATAAAATTAATCTCTTTTGAATCAAATATTAGATGATGAAAGTTGGAAAGAACATATTCGACATAGATCAATCAATTTTTGTTTTTTTGTAGAAGAATGGGCAAAATATGTAAGAAATATTTTATAAGTAAAAATCCTTCCTTGGTAGGATATTCCAGGTTATAGAATTTTAGTAAAAGCATTTATGTGTGAACTTAAATAATAAGAATCGATTCCAGACGCAATGAAAATAGCTTTAAAAAGTTTGCTATAAAATGTAAACTTATTAGGAATTGTAGTTAATTTACAATTCAATAAAACTAAGTATTTAATGTAATAAATAAGTCTATATAATGCAGAATAAGTGATAGAAACATTTGAAATATTGGATGTCTGTTTTGGTACATTGACAACAATGCCTGCATATTTTGATTATCCATTTTTTTTGAAAGGAATAAAGTAAATAATAATAGATTCAGAACATGCAATGAGTATAGCTAAATGTGTATGGCTGATTTACAATATATATCCTTTATTTTCAAGTAATACTAAAAGTTTAAAAATTGAATAGTAGACTTTAAGAAGGATATTTGTGAATTTTTATTCGAGAAGGCTGTTTTTAAGTTGTTTTTGCATTGGAGTAGGACAGTGAGATTAGTATTTCATTATTTTTTGCTTTATCGAGTATCTCATGAACATAAGAACCCAAAAGTTGGAGGATTGGACGAAGAGTAAATAATAATTGATTAGACTTAGATAGATTATATAACAATATACTTTGATTAATCGACCAAAGAAGAATTAGAGCTATTTTGAGAATCGTTAACCCTAATAAAAACTAATTGTAAGGTGTGCGAATATTGATTTAGTCTGATTACATTTACATAAAATATTTAAGATTCTTAAGTAAGTTGGAACAAGCAAAAGTAAAGGAGAATTAGAGAGAATATGAATAAGATCATAAGAATTATTATTTTAGAATGGTGCATAAGAAATTAAGAAGAGAGTAGGAATTAAGAATGCAACAGTAAGAGGAACCAAAAATGATGGAATAATTGAAATTGGAAAGATTAGTTTCAGAATAAGATGAATCATAATTAAAGTAGAATTAATTGAAATCAGTAATTGTTCCTAGAACTGTTATGCATAAGAAGTTAAGTTGTAAGATAATATAATTAATTATGGAGATAAAAATGAAGTCGAAATTAACTAGATGTAATAACCATACATACGTGTATCGATTCGGGAATTCGAAGAATAATCTAAGAATTATAATAATTGGAGATAATAAAATTTAAAGAAAATAATGGGTAAATATAACTAAGAAGGTATTTTAATGATTTTTAGTTAGATAAACATACAATTCACTTGACTTTTCAAGTACCCAAAGTTGATGTTTTGAAGAGGATAGATGAAAAAGAAGGTGCTTGAATTTAAAATATTATAGAAATTATTATTTATTCATTAACCAAAGGTTTCTGCATCGGCATATTGCAAGTAAAGGAATCCATCTTCTGGATCTTTGTATTAATCGTAAATGTTTCTCAGTTTATCATCTACTTATTCATAATATGATATACGTTCATTCATGAGGCTTTTTCCACAATACATAAATAAAGTTGATGTTTTTTCATCTAATTGTAATTTCTTTTTTATTGTATTTTTAAATTCATTAAAAGAGAAAGTAGAATTCACTAAAAACCTATATTCAATCATTTAAATAAAGGTACTTCACTTTTTACAATTAAGGTAATTTACACCCTGGAATCTTTTCCACAATTATTGGAATCATTTCAGGATATTTTGCTAATTATTCTTATACTCTTTTCTTTCTCTCCTCCAAAGTGTGAGATTCTTTGTAATTTTAAGTCTTAACCTTTTACATTAATTTTTAATTTGTATAATTATTAATAATAGTATTGACCAGACATATGATAATAGAAAGCATAATTTTTTACTATATAATCCATTTTTACAATATGTTTAAATCATTTTATAAAATAAAAGTATTTAAAACCCATGATGGCAATGTGTTCCAAGAAGGCCTATCTGAAAAGAAGGAATGGCGATAATAAATGTAAATTTAAAGTTCTAATTATTAGATGATGTTGATACAAATATCTTCCAAGTTAAGTTTGATTGTTTAAAAGAAAATATAGTTAAAATACATTAGGGGGATCCTATTATGTGTTAACAATGTGAGACAGTTTTAAACAAATACTCAAAAATAGAAGATGATGTTTAAAATCAATAATTTGGAAAACAAGTTTGGATATGTGAATTTTGCAATACTAAAAATTAGATTCAAATAGAGAAGGAAGAGATACCAAAAAATGAGGATACAATTTATTTAATTTAATCTGCTTAGGAAATGCAAATATAAATAGAAAATGGTGATAATTCAGTAGTATTTTGTATTGATACAAGTGGTTCTATGTCAAGTACAGTAGAGATAAAGGGAAAGGTAAATTTTAAACACGGAATATCAGCAGAGGAATATGAAATGCTTAAATAATTTATTGAACCAGGAGATGAACATTAAATATGGCCATAATTTAATACTAAACATGTTACTCATGTATCTAGAAAATAATGTGTAATGGCAGCAATAGAATAATAAATAGGAGAATTAAAGAAAAAGAATCCAAATAAGATAGTAGGATTAGTTACTTTTAATAATGAAGTAGTAGTTTATGGAGATGGTTCAGAAGTACCAATAACAATAGCTGGTGATAGACTATTTAAATAAGATGAGATAGAGAATCTATTAAATGGTACAGCAAAATAATTGATGAAACATCCAATTAAGGAGTAGGCTGAAACATTAATGAAAAAATTTGAGAAATTACAAGAGAAAGGATAGACTGCATTAGGTCCAGCATTGATATCAGCATTATAATTAGCAAAAGTTGGTAAACCTGGTTCTATGATAATAATATGTACAGATGGATTAGCAAATTTAGGATTAGGATCTTTAGACAATGATGCAAATAAATAATTTTATGAAGATTTAGGTGTTTTTGCTTCATAATGTGGTGTTGTAATATCAGTAGTAACAATAAAAGGAGAAGGATGTAAAGTTGATATTTTAGGTTCTTTATCTGAAAAAACAAATGGTACTGTTACTAGAGTTAAACCTGAAGATATTGAAAAAGATTTTGCTAATATTTTAAAAGATGAATTAGTCGGTACTTAAGTTTAATTATTTGTTAATTTACATCATGCTTTAAAATTCAGAGGAGAAGATGATCCAAATATTGGAAATAAACTTAAAAGAGAAATAGGTAATGCTACTATTGCTACTACATAAACTTTTGAATATTAAGTTAAAAATGATTAAGAATTATAAAAAGAATAAATTGATATTAAAGATTTAAAAACTGTTCCATTTTAAATTAAAGTTTAATATACTAATTTACATGGAGATAGACTAATGAGAGTTGTAACTTAATAGGTATCTACTACAGAAAATGTTTAAGAAGCTGAAGAAGAAGCTGAAGTTGAAGTTATTCATAAAAGAATGGCCTAAAAAACTGCATAAATAGCTAAAAAAGGTAATTATTAAGAAGCATAAACATATAATACTTAATGGGATGGCTATGTTTAAAGAAATGCTAACATTAATAACAATCAATTAAATTAACAAAAAAATTATAATTTTCAATAACATAATTTAAAATTATAAACAGCTGTATAAAGATAAGAAATTAGAAAAGATAGATTATCATAACCTCTTACAAATCCATAATATTAACCATAATCAAATTTTCCTAATTTTCTAAAAACAGATATTAATTTATAATAACCACCACCACCACCAATATTCCAACAATAATATTGCCAAATGCCGTTATTTAATCATAGTTTTGGAGCAAAATTACCACAACAAGAATAACACTAACAATAATTGATAAAAGAATTAAAATAATAAGAAGAAAAATAAGTTTAAATATAAGAATTAAAATAATAAGAAGAAAAATAAGTTTAAATATAAGAATTAAAATAATAAGAAGAAAAATAAGTTTAATTATAAGAATTAAAATAAGAAGAAAAATAAATTTAAATATAAGAATTAAAATAAGAAAAAAATTAAAGCTTTTCAGATGATGAAGATGAAGAAATGGCAGATCTATTTTAATTTGAATAAGGAAAATATTGAATTATATTAATTTAATAATAATATCCTAAAATTATTTATCAATTAATATCTATTAATTTTATTATTATTATTATTATTATTATCTTTAATTAAATTATATATTATCTTATTGATTTGTCTGAATTACTCCTTAATTATAAAATTACTTTACTCCTTTTAAATGGATCTCTTATTTCATTCCTATTTTAAATTATAGATGATTCATGCTAAGTTATCATTATCAATAAAAGTTCTATTGATTTTATGTATTTCTATATCCATTTTCTAAAGATATCTAATTAACTCTTAGAAGTTGAATCTCTTTAAGAAAACATATAATAAGTAGTAACATTTCAAAATTTATATCTTAATTATATAAATGCTATTCTAAACAAATATTCTCTTAAAATATTTTATGATTTCTCTCTTTTGATAGTAAGCCCTCGCAATCTTCTTTGTTAAAAATAGGTTAAATTTCTATATCTTTCCATGTCACTCAATACTTCATCATTTATTTTTTTGATCTCAATAATAAAATGTGATATTTATGAATTATATTTTTATAATATTATACTGAATTTGCATCAAAATTCAGAAAATCCAACTTAGGAATCCTGAAATAATTTAGAAGTCATTCCCCAAATCTTTAAAATATTTTCTGATAGTTATTATATATATAATTTTAAGTAAAACAAAAGAACACATTTACATTCATCATACAATCAAATTATCATTTATTATTTAAGATTTCCATTTTAATGCCATTCTTATTCTACTCCTCTACTTTCAAATACAGTCCATAACCTATCCATGAAACTCATTGTACTAAACACATTTGATTTATATAACTTAATCGATCAAATTTAGAAGCAGAAATTTGTTCTCATTCACAAGATGGGAATTTAAACTATTCAAGTATTTCAAATTTGTCTAATGAGTTCAGAATATTTAGAGTAAGTTAATTCTTTGTGTCCTCATTCACCTTTACTATAATTTTTGGATAAAATTGGACTTATACAATTTCTTAATAAGCTCGTAAATTAGTATTCGCAAAATTCACAATTATCTACCATTTTATATAATATCTGTAAATACTTCTAATATAATATCTAAATGACTTTATGTTATATTCAAAAACATTAATATATGATTTTACTTATTCTCATAAATTTATTGTTTAATTTCATCATATTTCTTTTATTTCTTTTACAACATCTTTTTATCATTTTAATTGATTAAATGATCAAAAGGAAAACCTTGAAATCATAAATTATCAAAAAAAACACTTCTTAATTACTTGAATTTAATAAACTTTATATTTCACTCTTCTTCTATTGTTTTATAATTCAGATGCTTATATTAAATTAGATTCAGAAAAATAATAATAAATATACTATACTTAAATTCATGTTTAACTTCTGAATTTCTTTATATAAATTTTGTAGTTTAACTTTAAATCTAACTTCACTTTTTATTTTGGATGATAGTATATAAATTGTCTCAAACCCTTAATTTGTTTTTACAAATAAACTTTCATAAATAAAACAAAAAAATAAGAACCTTTAAGAATTTTACTGGTTTTTTGAACCTTTATTGATCACTGAATAGTTATGTATAATAATTTCATCAATTCTGTTAGTTTTGTTATTTACTACTCTAATTATTACAAAAAATAACTGTAATGTAAATTGAACCAAAGTTAATAAAACTTCCAAATAAACTTATTCTTAATATAAATATTCAGTTTTTTTGAATTTGATTAATACAAGAAATAGTATATTTCTTCATAGAAAAATTAGATTTCATTAATTAAATTATCAAATTAACATAGACATTTAAGTTATATTTATATTGAATGTAATGGCAGAATATTCTGATTATTCTATTGAAAAGAAGTTGAAGTTTATTGATAGAGTTAAATCAAATAAATAGCAATAATTAATTTCTAACTGACATTTAATGAATTAATATGAGTGAGAAAATTTAAGTATTTTAAAAATTGAAAAAAAAAACTTTTTGAAATAAAATATCTAAGCATAATTTAATGAATTAGATATAATAATTATGTAAATTGATTAAAATGAGTAAAATAATTTTTAAATAGTAATAGGTTTCGTCATAAAAAGTGAATTTAAGTATATAAATAGGAATAAAAATAAAAATAAAAACATTAATAAACATAAAAAAATATAAATGATAAACTTTGTGGATAGATATGAAGATCAAAAAGAAGATTAGTTTGATTAGGAACTTGGACTATTTGGTTTTTTGAGTTCTCCAAATACTTTACATTTATCTGATTAAGTCTAAACCTCTTGTATAGATTAAGGTATATAATATCATAAGAATTTTGTTAGATTCGAGTTTATCGACTCCATAACAGCAAGAAATTCAAAAAATAAAATTACCAATTCAAAGAAGACGTCCTCCAAAAAGAATTTAATACACTTACCATAAGAAAAAGAAGCGCCCTGCCCCAAAACCTATTATTCATATAAAAGAAAATGGTTTGAAAGTGTGCCTTGTAATGGAGAAACCTAAATCAAATGCTCATCCTTTCTCTAGTATTGAAGATAAGAGAATTCTAGAGCTTGTTCTTAAGATAGGACCAAAGTTTTATAAAATATCAAAATCATTTCCAGGCAAGAGTGTAAGCATGGTTAAGAATCGATATTACAAATACCTTCGTTATAGATGGGATCAAGTTATGGGAAGGTAATTTGAATTTAACTATCTTTTAGTGAGTATAGACATATGAATTCTCTACCAGAAGATCCTTCTATTAATGCTCAAAAAGGATTCAGATCTAGTAATGTCAATGATGAATATGATTCTGAATGCTGAATATGTTCAAAAAAAACAGAATAGTGACTATATTTTTTGTATACATCGAGTTATATAATATATTATACTTTTATTATAAATTATTCAGTTTTTTCATCCTAAAAGGTAATAAATGTTTTATTAGATTTTATTTAAATTTATTTAAATTCATTAACATAATCAATCAGAATTCATTTTATATATATATATTTATACTTTTATTTCATTATTTGCATTTTCAAATTTTATTCAAATCAAATGTTCTGTTACATTCATCTCCAATAATGTATTTTATTCCATTTACATTATTATTTCCTATTTTTCTATTATTTTTTATTATTATATACTATTTAATCTAATTTATGCATCCAACAACTATTCATTTCATAATTCATTTAAAGTACTTAGTAAATTGTTAAAAAATTAATATTCCTAATTAACTAAAAATTTAAATCTTTAATAAAATTCAGAGTACTTACATCATAATTCCATTAATGATCACTCTTGTAAAATTGATACAAGAAGATTTCTTAAAATTTAAAGATCGAATCACTTTTCATTTATCAAAGTTGAAGGTTGTTAAATCAATTTATAACAGCTATTTCTGTGTTGATAAATAGAATGAATTTTAATAATAAGTTAAATTAGAATATCAATAAATGTTGTTGAAATTATAGAATATTTTTTTCCAAAAAAAATAAGAATCAAAAATAACGCTATCTAATTCATATATTAATTTTAATATTCAAACAACTTTCAATTCCAAAGGTAATTTGTACAATTTTTTGAAATAAATCATAATTTAGTTAAAATAACACAAAAATAGAAGGGTTTGAAAAAATATAAAAATTATTTAAGAAAATTTTCCCAATATCTTTACTTTTGCTCATTTAATAAATGATTTAAATCTAAAATAACTTTTTACATCTAACTTTTATATTTAACATATAAAATAACGAGAAATGATTTAATATTATATATTAAAGATGAAAAATAAAATGATAATAATTGTTCAAACCTAAATATTAAAAATAAGATTAAGATAATTTTTTCATGAATACTTAAATAGATATCAAATATTATAAAGCTAAATACAATAATCAATTATAATTAAATAAAAAATAATTTGAAATCAATTAATTCTAAATTAAAAGAAAATCTTATTTGAATTTAAGTTAGCTCTAAAATTCTAAAGACTTCTATGAATTTATAATAGCAATTATTCATTACAGTTATTTATGAATTAAATTAAAGTATTAACTATGCTTTTATCTAAAAATAGGTTGATTAGAAAATTATCTCAAACTTTAATTCACTTTTGGAGAATCCAAGCTTTTTTAAAATAAGATTATAGTAAATTTTTTAGAAAAACAGGAGAAGGAAATTAAATTAGAATTTTTGAATTCAATATTTTTTTTAAGTTTTAATTTTTAATAAAATAATTATAATTAATTTATAACTTCATTGATTTTTCTAATATCCATTTAGAAACTATGTTTAAATATTTCAAAATTAATATTAATTTAAATCTCTCTACTAGACTGGAATATCATACTTGTATCCATGAGATATTAATATGGATGATTATAAGAAGATGAAAACTAATTCTGATTATTGGATTAATTTTAATACTATTATTTTTATTATAATTATTTTGGAAGAAAATTCTAATAATTGATACTTCCAAAACTTTCTTATGAATAATATTGCATTTAGTTTTAAGGTTAATTTATTTGTGCTTTTTAAAGTTATGATATTGTGTTATTTAATTTATGATTTTGATTATTTTGGTTTTACTAATTCTGAAATGGATTTTTAGGATCAAATTATATATTTTGAAGTTGATTTCTCGATAAACTTACAATTATTTAAGTATTTTCAAGTAATTTTGATCATTTTCTTGCTTCATTAATTAATTAAGATAAAAATAATAATTAATAATAAAAATCTTCTCATATTTTATAGATATTTTAGTTTAGTTGATTCAATAAGTATAAAAGTAAATTATTTTTTAAAATTTTATACTATCTTAACATAAGTAATAGAAATATAATTCTTATTAATTAAAAATCGTAATTTGATGATAAAGATTAGTGTTCAAATGGAATAACTCAAAACAAGCCAGAATATTGAAGTGTTTCCTCATTAAAAAGGTTCTAATATTATACAATAACTTTTTAATAAACTAGATTTTGATTAAGAAATTAGATAGATTGTATAGAGTAATCTTTTTGTCGAAAATGTACAAGTTGATATTGATAAAACAATAGAAGCACTTGATATAAACAACTATTCAAAAGTAGAAGTAAAATTATCTAAAAAAATCATAATTGAATGTGATCATGAATTTCTGGGTACGATTAGATATGAAACAGATGCATTTGCTTCAGTTAATATTTTTAAGAATTATTTGATTAGGGAAATAATAAAGATTAATTCATGTGAAATAGTAATAATCAATTAATAAAATGGTAACTAATTAGATAGAGATTCTTGGGGTAAATTTGGAATTTTTAAAAATGTGAAAATTAGACTTATTATTACAAAAATACAAAAAATAGTATTCAATTAAACTAATTATGAAATGAAAATCGATCTGTTTTAACCTATTGCTAAGATTATCAAATAATTTAAAAATACATAATAATTGAATGAAGAATGCTTAATTTTTAAAACAAATTCTGGACCAATAAACCCTGATGAATTTTATAAATAATTAAATATTCCAGATATTCCATGGGTAGCCGAAATAACAGAAGATTTTGTTTATAAATTATCTTTTGAATAATAAGGAATTAAAGAAATAACAGTAAGAAAAGACTTAGAAATATTTGAAGTTTTACGATTAATTAGAACTATATTCAAAATAGAAAAAACTATACCTATAAAATTAGAATACAAACTTAATGGATATAATCTTGATATTAACAATACAGTAAAATAAGAATATATACCATCATATAGTTAATTAAATATTATAAAGGAACCTTCTGATAATAAAATTAATATATAATTACTAAATAGATAAACCCAGAATAAACAAATAAAGAGAATGCCTATTAATTCAACTTTAGCTGATTTGGATTAATTAATAAATCATGATAAAAATACACAAATTATTAGTTATTATATTGATGAGTCATTAAAAGATAGAAAATTTAATTTAAGACAATTAGATTTGTAATCAGAGAGCATTATTAAATATGAAATAGAATCGAAATAAGAATCCATAATATAAAATGAAAAAAGTTAAAAAATTTAAGAAATTGAGCTTCATGAACCAAGTGATGACTTTACTTAAATAAGAATTAATTTTGAAAATAGATAAACAAATAAATCAAAATAAATTCTTATTTCATGTAAAGCTACTGTTATTGATGGGTTAAGAGAAGTTCTTAAAACAGAAGCTTTAAAAAAAACAGAATACTATATTGTTTAATTCAATAATTAAATAATTGATATAAATTCTAGATTTGATGTATTATAAATAGTTTAAGATTCGACATTAGTTTATTATACTGAATATGTTATTTTTTAAGCTTCTGTAGAAAAAAAAGTATTAGAAATAGTTGTAGATTAAAATCAATCAATTTCTTTGATAGAAGATTAATTTAGAAAACAACATAAAATTGATTAATCATTAACATTATAATAGATAAATTAATAAAACAAAAAAGAGACGTTAAAGTAATTTTTAATAATAAATTAAAATTTTAAATTTGAGTTTAAGAAGACAATTGAACCTCCAGTAGCTGTAATAAAATCAATAGAATTTTCAATATTAATTAAAGAGCTTAATTAAAATGCATAATTTCATATAAATTAAGATGATACATGTATTGGAATGTGTGAAACAATAAAGCGTAGATTTGCATTGGCTAAGAATTAAGTACTTAAATTATTTGTAGGCGATAGATTAATAAATGAAAATGAAAGTGTTTTATAGATTAAGAATTATATAAATTAAAGTTAGAAACAATTAATAGTTGATTGGTAATATACTTTAGATTTGTAATTAGAAAGTAATTATGGAGACAAAAAGATAATTTAGGTATAATTAGAAGAAACTTTATAACATGCTCTATAAGCCTAAATGATAATTGGAGATAAATTTACTTATAAATCATAATTATTAGATGCAAATAGAAAAATAAAAGATTTACCAGTTGAGAATAATGGATTAATTAAATATCAATTAAATTTTATAATAGTAAATTTTGAAAATAATCGAACAGGATTATAATAATAATTATAAGTATAATAAGAGGAAACTTTAGAAGAATTAGCTAAAAGATTAGAAGTTAAAATAAATGCATTTTATCATAAAAATTAAAATTTGGATTTTTCAACAAAAATTAGATCAATATAATTGGCTGCAAATGAATATATTAAATATGATGAATAAGAAGATCTTCATGAACCATCAGAAAATTTTTCAAACAGGATTTAAATAAGATCAGATTAAAAATATGTTATTGTTTTAATTGGATAAAGAAAATTGAAATATTAAATAGATTAAAATATTAGAATAGGAAGCATTAAAAAAACAGTATATAATCAAATAATAGCAGGTTATGGATTAGATATCTCAAAATATGTATTAAAACATTAAGATAAATAATTAATTGATGAAAATCTGATTGCATCTGAATTAGATAGATCTCCAATTGAGCTATAATTTGAGTTGCTCGTAGGTGAAAGTCAATGAAGAAGAACATTAGTATTTTTATAAATATTTAAAAATGATATTTCTTATTCTGATTATAAAAGGTTAGATTTTCAATTCTAGTAATATTAAAGTTAATTATAAATTAATGTTCTAAGGAGAAGATGTAGATTTCTTAGAAGAAATGTATAAAATAAAAGAAATTGGAAAGATAGGTGAAGGTAGCTTTGGAAAAGTGTACAAGGCTATAGATTTGATAGATAATACAGAATGTGCTGTCAAGGTTAAATATTATTGTAATAATTATTAAGGTTGTATCTAAAACACTTTTTAAGGATGCATAAGTTGAGTCAGATATTTATTAGTAGTTAAATCATCCTCATATCGTTTAATGCAAAAGAGTACTTTAGCATTCTTATGAAGATTACAGAAAATAAAAACTAATTTTTTTTAATTATGGAATTAATGAAAGGTGGAACCTTAGCTTAACGCATGAAAGAAGACCACTCAGATCAAGAATTATCCATGATAATGAAAGGAATTCTATTAGCTGTTCATTATTTACATGAAAAAAGAATTATTCATAGAGACTTAAAACCAGAAAATATAATGTTTGCCACTAATGATATTAAAACTGTCAAAATTGCAGATTTTGGGTTAAGTTTCAAATTTGCATCTGAAGGCATGTTTTACAGCTTATTAAATAAAAAATGTGGAACCATTATTTATATGGCACCTGAATAATTTAAGGAAAAATTTGTATTCAATTGCATTAAATAGATAGTATAGTAAATAAATTGATTCATGGAGTTGTGGAGTTATTATGTACATGTTATTGAATTCTGGTTAGCATCCCTTTTATAATAAAAATGAAACAAGAGATTAAGTGATTAAAAAAATTATGAATCCAATATGGCACTTTTCAGATCATATGAATCCTTTAGCAAAAGATCTTATATAAAAGTTGACTACTATTGAACCAATAGAAAGATATAGTGTTGGATAGGCATTAATTCATCCATGGATAACTCGTAATTTCTAAGACAAAATACCCTTGACATATAATGAACAAATCTCTTAATTTATTAAAGATCAATAAATTAGAAATGTAACAACAATATTTATTCTATCTAGTCTTTTAAGTTACTCTTCTTTTTATAATACCTAATGAAGAATTGTCCCATTCAATAACCCTATCCAGATGATGAGATCTTATAAAAATTGAGTGACAAGAAAAAATAATAACAACAATATCAATCTTTACCAAATCCTAAATTATAAAAATAAAGAGTTTTTTCAAATAATCATAAAATAAAAAATTTAAGATCGACAAGTCCTAAAGATTAAAAATAAAGATCAAAATCAAAGCCAAAGACTTCATTTGAAAATTTAAACACTCTAGAAGATTAAAAATTTACTATTGCTTCTTTTAAAAAATGTTTTTAGTCAAAAACCTCAACCAGACCTAAAACATTTGAAGAGGCATTGAATGAAAATTCAGTCAAATCGAGATAAGTTATCAAACAAAAATTAGAGTTGCCTCCATTAAAAAAAAAATGATTTCAATTACTCTATTAATCTATAAAGAATATATATTTCCTTTATCAAATAATTGCTTCTAAAGGGAAAGTGTATATACATAATGTGAGAAAAAGAAATCAGAATTTTTTTACTTAAATTAATTTAAATTACTTAAACCAATTAAATATAAATTTAATTTATAGATTATAAAGTCTATTTTTTTAAACTATTCTATCATTTAATAAATAAGGAAATGAGATGAATAATTTAAAAATTTAGTATTTGTAGAATATTAATATGAAGAATATTAATTAATATTGATATATGAGAAGAAAAGGTTAACAAATTATATGTAGATTTAAATTATGATAATTAAATTGCCTCTTAATTCCTATTTTATGCAAATATGTAAGGTAGTAAATTTGATTTTCATCAAAATGTGAGATATGAATATATCCATTTTATTTAATATTTAAAGAATTATAAAGATAAATATAGTAAGAATAAAAATTCAGAAAAGATTAAGAATAATAACTATTGATATTGATTAGATGTAAGGTAAGGTTAAAAAAATAATAAAAATAGGATAAATAGTAGTATTGAAAATAAGAGTAACTAATAAATAAGGTTGAATTGATTATATTGAATAAATAAATATAAATTTATATGCATTATTATTAAATGAGTTCAATTTTATGGGGCTTCTGTTTCTAAAGATCTCATGATTCTTTGATGCAAACTATTAATTGAGCTCAACATGTGCTATTCAAATTTCAATAAGAATAAGAGATCTTTAGTCATTTATTATTTGCCTGAGAATTATCCTTAAATTGTTTATTACAGTTGTTTCAGCTTTTCTTTTTTATCTTTTTTATCACTTTTGGAGAAAGGTATGATTTATCTTTCAGATTTTATTTGCATTTGAGAACATTTGACTTCTTCAACAGGTTCGTCTTCATTGAAATCAAATGAAATTTCACTTTCTGACATTTTATTTTTAAAACATTTAATAAATAAATTATTATTTTATAAAGAGGGAACTGTATGGTATTATTTGGTAAAACAATTTAAAACAATTCAAAGTAAATGACAAACAAAAGAAATTGATGATGGATATAATATTTAATATTTATTAATAGAAACATGTTAGATTATCAGATTTACTAAATAATAATTTATTTAAGATTAAACAATTAAATTGAATAGGTAGGATAATATGAAGTGATTACTACTATATAATGTATAATGAAATTATTCAAACATAATAAATCTAAATATGAACTTCATATTTCAAATGGGATTAACAAATTATATTCATAAATTATCTTTAATTAGTTGATATTTTTATAAGTTGATAAATTAATAATATCTTTTGGATTTTCAATTTCTAAAAAAGATAATTACAATCTGATAAATTTCTGAAGTTAAAGGAAAATAAAAGATAAATGAACATTTTTTATATAAAATTGATTTTTAAGTAGATTTGCAATTTTATAGGATTAATTAAGGTAATTTATAACATAAATATATGAATAATTGATTTACAGATTGAAATAATATACAAATATATACACATCATTTTTTTTTTATGGATGAAAAAAGAAAAAAAAAAATAAAAATGAATGGAAATACTTTCAGATTTAGATAAAGTAGTTCATATAGTAATAAGCTTTATTATGTTAATCAAACATCAAAGAATTTTTAACTAGATAAAACTAATCTTATTAGTAAAATAATATTTTTAAATTAACAATTTCATACTATACAAATTGTTATTCTGGTATATATCAGAATTAAATCTTGGATCAAAATATTCTAAGATCCATTTTTTAATAAATAACAATTCCTAATATTTAATTAATAATATCAATTCTATTATAGAAATTTTAAATTCATATTTCTCATTTCAAAAATAAATTCATTTAGAATTATATCATTAGGATATTACTAACAAGATTTACTAAAAATTTAAAGAAGATAACATCCTGAAAGTGCATAACTAAAAGAAATTTAGCTATTCAAAATTTTTAGAATAGCTAAATTACTTTAAAAATTCTATTTAAATACTTGAATTTGTTCCTTAATCCTCTGAAATGATTACTTTATAATCTATTATGAACAAATAAATTGATTAATAACATATTCTATAAATGAAATCATTATAATTTTTTTTTAAATAATTAAATTAGAGAATTATAATAAAAATATGAAAAAAATCGAAGTCTTAATTAACTAAAACAAATTCAAAATTGAATATGAACCTAAGTCTTAATCTTCTACTATTAATGACGTTATTTAACATGTAAATTAATTAAAAGGATTTCCTAACAAAGCAAAAATTGATATCACTATTGATAATTCTAAAAGAGATAGAAACTTCTTCATTAAGGATATTTAAAATCCTTTTATTTACATTAATTTCTCTGATGAAATAGAAAATTTTACTATTTAACACCTTAGTAAAGATGACAAACATAAAATCATATTAGACAAAGCTGATGCATGTTGGTAATTATCAGAATTAGAGAAATAAATTGCAAATTCATTAAATTGCAGTCTCTATTCAATAAAAATTATGAAAAAAAATCAATTTTTCGATAGGAACTTATTACTCTGTCAGATTTTTATTTATTAATAAGAAATATTTTATTTGGTGTTAGTTAAATTTTACATTTAGTATAAAGATTAGTAATTTTTATTTTAAATGGATGCTTTCTCTCATTTTGATTAAATTAAATAAAAAGTGAGATAAAAATTTGGTATAGATGAAGAAATAGAATTATATTACAAAAATACAATATTATAAGATTAATATACATATTTTTCCTAAAAAATACCATAGTGTGCTGAATTGGAATTAAATATTAAGAGTAAGTAAAAATTATAAATCTGGTATAATGATACTATTTATAATTATATTGTTTCTGTTAGTATAACTATAAAGGAATTGCTTGAATAACTTTAATAAATTTATTCAATACATGAGAACTAGAAGTTATAAATTAAATTTAATAATAAGATTTTGAACAATAATATCAAAATCGAAAATTTGGATTTCTCATCAATTTCTTTTGAATCATAAGATATAGAATTAATTTTAGAAGATAAAATATAAGAGAAATCTATGTAAATAAAATTTGTAGATAAAGTAAAGCAATCCAATTTTTTTTTATATAATGTATCAAATTTAGATTTAGTTTCTTCAATTTAAAGATTAAGCCCTTTTATTGAGAAGAAATATGAATTTTTTATTAATGACAAGAAACTCTAATTCAGCGATGATTTAATTTTTAACTAAATTTAATTTAATAATAATAATAATTAAATTTAATATTAGTTGATGTAGAATCAATAAATTAATGTAAATTTTATAGATGAAGAAAATGAGATTACTACAATATCAGTAAATCCTCAAGAAATCATAGATGATGAAATGAAGAAGAGAAAGTATATTGAAAATGTTAGAATAAAGGCTTATAAATAAGGTTAATTATTAGATTTAAATGGTACTTATGAATCAGAGAATATTAGAGATGGTGATACAATTCGTTATTATTAATCAGAAATTTTGATATAAATAATGATTAGAATTAAAAATTAAGATGCTCCATAAATAATTTTAATAAGCATAAATTATGCATCTACAGTAAAAGATTTAATTTAGAAAATAAGTTCTATATATAAAATAAATTGTAATTGCAAGATTTTATACAATGAATAAACTTTAAATAACAATGATCGTCTAAATGAATTTCCTAAAGATGCAATATTTAGAATAAGTAAAGAGATTACTCTTAAGTTTTAATTAATTTTGGAAAATAACATAGAGTAGTAAGAAACTTAATTTTACGAAACAGATAAAATATCAATAATAAAGAATAATTTTATGGATTTATTTTGTGATGAAGTTTCTATTGTGGATGAGAATAATAAAAATTTAGATGATTGTGAAGAAATTTCAAAATACTAAACTAAAGTTCTAAAGATTTCAAAAAAGAATGTAGATATAAAATATAAATTTTAAAATACTTAACCTACATATGAATTTAAAGATGATAAAAGACTAACTGTAAAATAAATGTTAGAAAAAATAGCAAATAGAAAATCAAGGTGCTTTATAGATTTAAATTGTTAAGATGAAAATACTTAATTAAAAGATTTAAAATTAGATTTAAATACTATAATAATAATAGAATGTTCAAAACGTGCACAATTAATTGAGTAAAATAACAATACAAATAAGATTGAATTAACTTTTTATCCTGAGGAAATAATTGATAATGTTATTAAATTTCATATAAAAGAGAAAATTTAATTATTATTTAATAATCAAGTTGTGAATATTTAAAATTCATTTAGAAATGAAAAAATAGAAAGCGATGATATATTGTATTATTCAAAAATAATGACAATTTAGTTTATTAAATATGATACAAAATAATTTTTGCATTCTGAAATTTGCAATTAGAATGCTAAGATTAGTGAAATTATTAAATCGAAAAACTTTTAAAACTCAAGAGTTTATTATTAAAATAAAGAAATAAATTAGGATAGAACTTTAATAGAAGAAGGAGTGATAGACAATTCAACTTTAGAGATAGAAGAAACCTAGAAAAATTTAAAATTGCATATAGATGGGAATGTTAGTCAAATTAGTGTTAAAAGTGATATGGATATCAAAACTTTAAAATAGTAATAGAAATTAATTAATGAATATTATTAGCTTTTTGAAATAAATAATTAAAATTAAGCTTTATTAGATAATGTCTTATTGAAGACTTTAATAAATCGAAATAATGAGATAGAGTTAATATACAAATAAAATAAGAATTTTTTAAAGATTACATTATATGATGCTTAAGATGATAAAAAATACACAGAATATGTATTATTGAATTCTTAGGTGTAAACATTTATTTAAGAATTTTAAAATAAATACAATATGAACAACATAATAATATTTTTGTAAGGAGAAGAAGTAAATAATGAATTGTTTTTTTCATAAATACCCTTAGATTAAAATGATGAATTTGAGATTGTGAAATGAATTAAAATTAGAATAATTTAATAGTTATATATATATCACATAAAAGGTTATGGTCTTGAAGTTTAACCTAGATTTAAAACTAATTTTAATCTATCATTTTCATCTTTTAATCTCTTATTTTCTGATTCTAGATTGATTGAGTTTTCTATTTAATTAGTTATAATTATTACATAAATCTGTTGAATTAACAACAACTCTTTGAATTGGTTAGATTTGTTATTATTATGATTGATGTTATAATTAAGCTTAATAATTTTCCATTTAATGTTTAAGTTGAGTATTTTCAGCTTCTAAATCTGCTGCTGTTTTAAGTACATATTCTAATTCATCAAAACCTTTTCTATAATTTTAATAATTGATTTATTTTACCTAAGATTATCTAATTCTTATTTTAATCTATGATTTTCTTTTTATACAAGATCTGCTTATCTCATAATATCTTCCACACTACTTTTAGAAAGTTTAAGACTATCTAATTCAGTTCTTAATTATCTATTTTCTTTTTCTAATTAATTTCTATCAGATATAAATCTTGCTGTTAATTCTCTTATTTCTTTATCAATTTAAATTCTTCTTTATAATTCTTTTTAATAACGTTAATCTTCACTTTCTTTTTCTCTATTAATAAATTTGATTCTCCATTATTCACTCTCATATTATAATTAAGCAATCTTTTTCTCATAATCTCCTATTTTATTTCTCAATTAAATTAATTCTCCTTCAATTAAATCAACTCCTTTAAATCTTAATTCATTCTAATTTACATATTCACTAATCCTTCCATTCTCTTCTCTTAATCTATCGTTTTCAACTGATAACAAAAATGCAACCATATATACATCTTCTCCTAACCAAGGTTTAATTGGAGGTTAACCTCCTTACATCTCTTAAAAATTAGGTCTCTCTTCTATCACTCTTGCTTATATTTGTTATTATTAAAATCTCATTCTCTATTCAAAATGAGCTTAACTTAAATTAAAAGGCAAGTCTCTTTATGGTGCAGGTAATTATCTATATTATTGAACTAACATATTTTTGACGGTTAATTTATAAATTAATATATTGCCCAAAAAATATCCTTTCATTTACTAATATATAAAAGATATAATCTTCTCTCCTTTTTTAATACATTTATTTTTATTATATAAATAATATAATATATTTAACTATTTAATGAATCAAAGAAAAATAGATATTTAAATTAGAAATACACTTTTTTCATTTTAGCACCTATTTAATGCTCAATAAAAAGTTATTGATATCATTAACATTTTAGTTAACAAATTTAATTTATCTATCAATACATAAAATGTGAAATTATTTTATTAAGCTGAATAATTAGATTATTCTAAAACTATTGAATAATTAAGAATTACTTAAACTAATTTTTTAATCGAAGTCTAATTTACAGATTTAATTCAAGTTTTTGTCAATAATCATAAATTAGGAAACTATTAATTAAAATGTGAAGTCTCAACTACCATCAGACAATTTAAATCTATTCTACTAAAAAAATTAGGTTTTAATACTGAATATTCAATTATTTTTACCATAAATGACATACAACTATCTGAAAATAAATATTTGTTTGAATATTCTGCATCAAGAAATTTAATTTATCAAGTATTTTCACAAAATTACTTTATATACAATAAACAATTATTTAAACTAGACATCGATGTCACTATTACTTTATCAGATTTATGTAAATTAATTGGGGACAAGATAAATATTAATAGTTAAAAGATATAACTCCATTAGATGATTGGCAATAATCAATTTTATTTATATCATGTGAATCCAAACACAGAAGTAAAATTTAAAATAATAGAACATCAAGAAATTAATGAAAATCAAGAAAATCACCAAGTCACTCTTTCTATTGTTAATGATTAGAATAAAAAACAATTTACAATACTCATAAATCAAAAAGTGGAAACATTAATTAACTTAATTAAAAAATCCTTTTTTTCTCATACTATCTCTGAAGTCAATTTTAAATTATTTTTTAATGATATTGAATTATAATCAAACAACACAATAAGATATTATAATCTTACCAATAATAGTGTAATATAATTAATTACTTCAACAGTGCCTCAATTTATTAGTTTCTAGGAAAAAGAAAAACAAGATTTTAAAAAGAATTACTGTTCTGTTATAGAGGAATAAGTATTTGTAAATAAATAAATGTAAAACTATTAAAGTTAATTGCAAATTACACAAAATCATGCTATAATTAAAAATCCAACATTATCGGGTATTTAAATTATAATCAAATTTTAACATCTTGAATAAAATAATGTAGATAAATTTTTAGCACAATCAAACGAATTATTATCAAAATACATTTATAAATTAATTGGAAGAAAAACTAAAGATGTTTGGATAAGTTTTAATAATAGAGAAATTGATAACATCGAATAAACTTTTGCTACTTTATAAATTTAAAATGGATTATTTTTGTATTTACCTCTATAAATTAAATTAAAAATATTGTTTATTGGAGAGCTTTATGAAATTTTTGTTAATAGGGATAAATGCGTAATAGATTTGTTTATTATCCTGAGAAATCATTTTGCAATTTCAGATTAATAAGAATTTGAATTAGAATATGGAAATAAAACTGTTTAAGGAATTTAATTGGTTAAAAAATTATGGACTGCATATCAAGAACCTTACAAAATAATTATTTTAGAATAAGGTCATAAAACAAAAAAAAATTAATAAATTAAGATTTATTTTATTAATAAAAAATAATATATTGATTATAGCATTGATAATGATTAAAAAATAGAATAATTTTAAAAAGAGTTTTTATTGATGAATTCTTATCCAAAAAATTAACCAGTTGTATGTTTTATAAAAAATCAAGTTGATCCAATAATAAAAGATATTTAAATTAAGAGTTTAAATATTAAAGAATTATAAATAGAAGTCAAAGATTTAATTATGGTAGGAACATTTAATAATATAAATAAAGAATAATAATATTTTGAAGTTTATTTTAATTCTTAAATTTCTATTCTGTTAGATCATTTAAAAATAAATAATTGCAATTTTTATTTTAAAAAATAGAGTATTGATTAAAATTAAACTTTTTAAGATATAGAATTCTATGATATGGATATAATTGAGTATGAAATAGTTGAAAATACTTCTTCAAAAATTCAAATAATAATTATAGAAAATAATTAATAATTCGAAATTGAATTAGATAAGGAGTTAAGTATAAAGGATTTAAGATAAGAATTAGGTATCAGCAATTCATTTAAAGCAGAATTTATATTAGATGACTAGTAGATACTCAAAGATGAATAAAAGTTAGAATAAATTGCAAAAGATGGATAGTTAATTTTAAATTTGAGATATAAATGTCCATCAGAACAAATAAATAAATAATCATAAATATTAAATAATGAAAGCACATCTGTAAGTTCAAAATCTACTGAGATGATGATGGAATATTAATAGAAGTCTGATG
Source organism: Paramecium sonneborni (assembly GCA_905182985.1). Taxonomy (NCBI): domain Eukaryota; phylum Ciliophora; class Oligohymenophorea; order Peniculida; family Parameciidae; genus Paramecium; species Paramecium sonneborni. Next base: position 177,238 of record CAJJDN010000130.1, on the reverse strand, counting down.
AAAATTTATATTAATTTAGTTAAATTAGTCAAACTAGCGAAATTGTGGGAAATAAAGTAAATAATTAAAATAAATACTTATTGACAGTTTAAATTCAGGATTATAAGCATGAAATTAAATTTGATAAAAATAAGAAAGTTGAAGATCTAAGATAATTCATTATACAATAGTATAATTAGAAGAATGATATAGTTATTCGATATAAGGATGGTATCTTAAATTCTTCTGATCCTATTCCATATTCAAATGAAATTATTTATGTTTGTCCATTTGTTATAAATGTAAAAATAATAATTGATAAAAGAAAACAAACATTTGATATAAAATTTAAACCAGAATAAAAAATAGGAGATAAAATTACAAAATTAGTTTAATAAATTAAAATAAAAAGTAATTCTATACAATTAGTCATGGGAGATAACGTTTTAAATTTAGATAAAACAATAGAGGAATTAGGGATAAAAGATGGTGAGAAATTGAATTTATTGATTTGAAATAAATATTTAATTATTTTATGGGTGTCTNTAAAAAATCAAGTTGATCCAATAATAAAAGATATTTAAATTAAGAGTTTAAATATTAAAGAATTATAAATAGAAGTCAAAGATTTAATTATGGTAGGAACATTTAATAATATAAATAAAGAATAATAATATTTTGAAGTTTATTTTAATTCTTAAATTTCTATTCTGTTAGATCATTTAAAAATAAATAATTGCAATTTTTATTTTAAAAAATAGAGTATTGATTAAAATTAAACTTTTTAAGATATAGAATTCTATGATATGGATATAATTGAGTATGAAATAGTTGAAAATACTTCTTCAAAAATTCAAATAATAATTATAGAAAATAATTAATAATTCGAAATTGAATTAGATAAGGAGTTAAGTATAAAGGATTTAAGATAAGAATTAGGTATCAGCAATTCATTTAAAGCAGAATTTATATTAGATGACTAGTAGATACTCAAAGATGAATAAAAGTTAGAATAAATTGCAAAAGATGGATAGTTAATTTTAAATTTGAGATATAAATGTCCATCAGAACAAATAAATAAATAATCATAAATATTAAATAATGAAAGCACATCTGTAAGTTCAAAATCTACTGAGATGATGATGGAATATTAATAGAAGTCTGATGAAAATTTATATTAATTTAGTTAAATTAGTCAAACTAGCGAAATTGTGGGAAATAAAGTAAATAATTAAAATAAATACTTATTGACAGTTTAAATTCAGGATTATAAGCATGAAATTAAATTTGATAAAAATAAGAAAGTTGAAGATCTAAGATAATTCATTATACAATAGTATAATTAGAAGAATGATATAGTTATTCGATATAAGGATGGTATCTTAAATTCTTCTGATCCTATTCCATATTCAAATGAAATTATTTATGTTTGTCCATTTGTTATAAATGTAAAAATAATAATTGATAAAAGAAAACAAACATTTGATATAAAATTTAAACCAGAATAAAAAATAGGAGATAAAATTACAAAATTAGTTTAATAAATTAAAATAAAAAGTAATTCTATACAATTAGTCATGGGAGATAACGTTTTAAATTTAGATAAAACAATAGAGGAATTAGGGATAAAAGATGGTGAGAAATTGAATTTATTGATTTGAAATAAATATTTAATTATTTTATGGGTGTCTGTTGTAGCAATAAAAATAACAAGAATCCTGAAAATTCTTATGTTTTCTAATAATCAACAATGAGAAAAGAAGTAGATTAAGATGAATACTAGGAATTAAGTGAAGAAATAAAAGAAATTTTAGAATTGTATTTGAATTATGAAAAAAATTCTCCATAAAATAAATATATGTCAGAATCGATTCAAATGAAACATAGTTTGGAACAACCCAATACTCCATATTTTAAGAATTCATATAATATTGATGATAAATTTTAATAATTGAAGTAATCGAAATTAGTTGAAGAAATAATAGTAAATGAAATTAAGATTTAGGAAGCGTTCTTCTCATAAGAATAGTGAAATGTTGGCATCTGTTTAGGAAGATAATGAATAATAAAAGTAATATGGAAAATAAGAATAACATTAAACTATTTAATTCAAATGTCTTATTTGTTTTAAAGATCACAATTGGATTCATACTTGTAATTAAAAATTGGTGTATAATGATGATGATATGATAGTATGTGTAAAATGTAAATTGTAATAAAAAATTACTGAATATGATTTTATTTGTCAAAAGACATAATAAAAATTTAGATTCACGAAAGAATAAATAAAAGATTTGGAATTTTGAATATATTTTATAAGCAAATTTTATATTTTAAATAATAAAGTAATGAAAAAACAATAATTTGAAGATAGAGTATACAAAGTAGTGACTTTAGGAGAAGGAAGAGTTGGAAAGACATCAATAATAACGAGATTCTTTCATAATTCTTTTTCTGAATAAACTTAAGAAACATCAGATGGATATTGTAAAGAGAAAACTATGCAAACTAAAAAAGGTCCGATAGATTTGGCAATTTGGGTAGTTGTGAATAAATAGACAAATAGGATACTGCTGGATAAGAGAAATATCATAGTTTAGCACCTCTTTATTATAGAAATTCAGATGCTGCAATAATAGTATATGATACCACTGTTAAAGAAACATTATAAAAAGGAAGATAATGGATTTAAGAATTAAAATAATTTGCTGAAAATGATAATATGTTGATGGTTATTGTTGGTAATAAATGTGATATGCATATTCATAAAGATGTAGAATAATCATGTAATTTATTTTAGAAAATATGATTAGAGATTGATGAATTGTGTAATACATATAATGCAAAACATTTTGAAGTTTCAGCTAAATCTGGAAAAGGAATATCTGAAGTTTTCAATTATTTAGCAGATGGTAATAAAATATGAAATCTTAGAATTAATGTTTGTGATTAAACAAAAAAATAAAAGAAGCAATCTTTAATAAAGTACCAAGAAATAATCATCTTAAGGAGGATGTTGCTGATTAATATCTGTATTAGTTTTAAATTATTTTTATTTATGACAAAATTTACATCTCTACAATAAAATTTTGTTTAATTTCTTTTTACTAATATCTATTCACAATCATATTATATTTATAAAATACTTGAAGAAATAACAGTTTAAGTCTTATTCAATCAAATCCCAAACTCTGAAAGTTTGATAATAAATTGTATTATAATATATATTTGTAATTATTTACCATTAATTATTAATTATGAAATAAGCAGAAGAACAATACTAAAATCTTTATAAACTGTAACCAGAAACAGTGACAACTCCTGAAATATAAGGCTATGATTTTAATCAAGGAGTTAATTTTGATGCTCTCTTAAAATCTTATGCTAACTTCGGATTACAAGCATCTTAATTAAGCACTGCTATTGATTAAATTAATAAAATGATCCATTGGCGATTAGGTCCAAATGATGATAATGATGATCCAAATACTAGATGTACCATTTTTTTAGGCTACACTAGTAATATGGTATCTTCTGGCAATAGAGATTTAATCAGATACTTAGCTTAACATAAAATGATTGATGCAATAGTGACTACAGCAGGAGCAATAGAAGAAGATTTAATGAAATGTATCTCAACTTTTCATAAAGGAGATTGGTAAGCGAATGATAAAGAGATAAGATTAAAAGCAATTTGTAGGATAGGTAATATTTATGTTCCTGCAGCAAATTATGGTAAACTTGAAGATTGGCTAATGCCAATATTTTAGGAGATTTATAATGAAATAAAAGTTAAGATAATGAATAAAAAAAGATTTAAGTATATTAAGAATAAAAAGAGAAGGGAAGAATATGGTCACCGTAATAAATGATAAAAAGATTTGGAGAGAGAATAAATGATGAAAGATCAATATATTATTGGTGTGCTAAGAATGATATTCCAGTATATTGTCCTGCATTAACAGATGGTGCTATAGGAGATATGATGTTTTATTTTAATTACAAATATGATGGATTTATATGTGATATATTATAAGATGTAGTTAAGTTAAATAAGAAAGCAATGTATGCAAAAAAGTCAGGATTAATAATATTAGGAGGAGGAGTAGTAAAACATCATTTAATGAATGCAAATATTTGGAGAAATGGTGCAGATTGGGCAGTATTTATAAATACAGGAATTTAATATGATGGAAGTGATGCAGGTGCAAAACCATCAGAAGGAATAACTTGGGGTAAATTAAGAATTGATGCAGAGTATGTCAAAGTATTTTGTGAGGCAACTCTTGTTTTCCCTTTAGTAATTGCATAAACATTTGCTAAAAATTTTAATGAAGCAAAAAGAGTCTGAAAATATTATTGTTAATAAAATTTTAATTTTTATAACTACAATAAAAAATGAATTTCCCTTTGCCTGAAAATAGAATTGCCAATTATGCTAAAGTTTCAACATTCTTACCACATCTTATTTGTCAATGTTGTAAATCACTATCTTTACAATAATTGATATGTCTTAAATGTCATGAAAACTTTTGTTTTAAATGCATACCATATTCAGATGATTAGATTCCTGAACCTATAGAAATAACTATCCAAACTATCTTAATTAATAAGAATACTAAATATCTCTAAGATATTAATTATAGAGGTTTTTGTCCTAATTGTGAACTTGTGACTATTCTAACATCTTAACTACCAAAAATGTTTCATAAATTATACACAAGTGTTAAATTCTCTTGTTAAAACAGAATTAATGGATGTCCTGAAGAACTTTGTTATCCTGATTTAAGAATTCATGAATCTAAATGTGGATTTAATACTCTAACATGTCCTAAATAAGAATGTGGTTAACAGACATATAAAAAAGATTTCATCAATCATATTTCTATATGTAATCCAACATCTGAATGTATATGTGGTTCTAACAATTAACATGATCAATAAAAATGTCTTAGATTATAATGTGAAACACTCAAAAGTTAACTCAATACTTAAACCAAAGAATTATAACTACTCAAAGATGTTTAAACTACACTATCATATTCAAGTCCATAAAAATAAATCAATAGAGTCATTGTTAATCAATCACCTTATGTTGCTACATCCCCCTTCTCATTATAAGGTTTACTACAACAATCCGCTCAAATTTTAAATGATGGATGATCCTTTATTTTTTTATTATATTAACTTTCATTTATTATTTATTTCTCTATTTATTATTATATTTCAATCCTTTATATTTATATATATGTATCACTTCATTTCTTATTCACATCTTAATTAAATTATTATCAAAGACTAATTTTTTAATTGTCCATTTAGAAAGAAAATAAGAAATATATTTCATTATAAGATAGTAACATTTAATATTTTTATTTAAATAAATATTTTGGTTATCAACAAATACACTTATGAGATTTCGTAAAAAAATATTATGTTTTTATTTTTATTCAAACATGCCTTAGCCATTCATTCTAATAATTAATATGTTCTAATAAAGTCATAATAAATTAATAAAATGATAAGGGGACCCAAATATTAAATACAAAATATTCAGGAGCTTTGCAGATCTCACTTTGATGATGATTAAGATCCAGAAATAGATCAAAATGTTAGAGTTGACAAATTTGGAAACCCTATTAATAAATCATTAAAATTTCACATCTGTTTTAGAGATGAAATCCTTCCTTCTCAATAAATATTTGATATTCATATTGTGGAAAATTGGAAAAACTATAATCTGATTGAAGAAAAAGAGGAATCGGATGCTTGTTGTAAACAATTTTGTTAGATTATATGAAATTTAACATTAAAAAACTTTTTTCGTCCATTTACTAGCTAAACAATTCATATATTAAATCTAAACAATTCTGATATTTTTAATCAAGAGATACTCTCTTTCTTTATTCAATAATAATTTCATTTAAGTTCTTATATCTCTCATAATCTACTGGACTTTAAAATAAGTGATTCAAATGATTCATTTATTTCCAAACTTATTCTTATTTTACTTTACTAACAATTAGAATTTCAAATCAGTTTAAATAAGAATCTTTTTTCTGATTCTTTATAATTATTCCAGTCATTTTATTTTCTTCTTTAATCCTCAATTACTAATTATAATATTAATTGAAATTCACTATTTCATTATATCCATAATCTTATTATCTATCCTTTATTTTAAATTAGAAATAATTATATTTCTTATTTATTTTAGCTATTTGATTCATTTGCAAAATGAGCTATATTTCAATCTCAACTTTAAAATTTTTTCTACCTTATTAAGTAATTAAAAATTGATATTATTCATTATCTAATTATTCTTTCTTGTTTTTTATTTTAGTCCTGAAATTTCACCTCTCTTTAAAATATCATCTTTGACTATTATAATTATCTATTCAATTGACCCTCCATAAAAATATATCTTATCTTATTATATGTAATACTGATTATTATACAAAACAACTTATTATCCCATATACCTATTTGTTTTTCTTTAAATTAATTTATAAATACAAACACCAAATTTATTTAAATTTCATTTTTCTTATTCATTTTCTCACAATTCAAATTCATTCTTTTATTTAGAAAACAAAATAATCTTTATATTTTTTATGTAGTTGCATGTAAATTTTCTGAATGATAAATAAAATTATTATATATAAATGTTTATTTAAGCATTGATCTTTTAAGGTATTAAGGCTAATGAATTCACTTACTAAAAGGTAATTATAACTTTAATATAGAAGGAGGATAGAAAATTTATTATCAAGTGCCTTTAGATTAATTTAATTTTTTAAATTTCTTTTTATATTTAAACTTATTCCTATTCTGATTTTGAATATTATATATTTCCTATTATTAAATATTATTTAAATTAAATTAGATAAACTTCTTCTTTATCAATTAATCGTATTATAAAAAAGCAAAACTTTATAAAAAAAAGTTAAAATATTCATAGAATAAAATTATATGAGTTTATAGTATTTTAAATAAATTTTTTGGATGATATCTTTAAAAATATTGATCAATATTTAGTTAATAATTAAAATATCATATAATATTTTATGAATTTTGAATGGAAGATATTTCATTTTTCTTATTCATTTTTTTACAATTTAAAATAATTCTTTATTTAGAAAAAATAATATTATATTATATTGATATTGAAATATTCAAAAGATTAAAAAAAATAAATAAATAAATATGATTTTAATTAATAATAAAATATATAATTTAAGGAAGAAATTTTATTCTTTAAAATTTAGAATTATATAAAATATTATGATATTGATTGATTACTTGATAAATTAATATTATAATATGTAATGAATTCATTAATCAGAAAGCTGTGAATGAAAGTTACACAGATCTAAAATAGATATATAAAAATACCTTCCATTAATCTTGGCATCTTGGATATACCCTAAGACACTGAGACTGGATCCTACATCTGAATAAAGTATTTTGCAAGAGCTCTGATTAATGAATCTAATAGATATAAATGATATAAGATACTTCATATTTAGGATTGGAGTAATACATCCAAAATATTGATAGATTTGTTCTAGTGTAACTCCATTAAGACCGGTAATCAAGATTGAGTTTGATAATTATTATTATAGAAGAGGTTTTCTTTCATTAGGAGGCAAATTAACTTTATTGGCATCATGAGAAAGCTGATCTGAAATAAAAAGATTCATTGGCATTCCAAAAAGTAATGATTTGCTAAGTAGATTTTTAATTCGAACTGCTTCTTCTTTAGAAGCAACTTAAAGATAAGCTCCATAATGACTTTAATAAATAGCATCTACTCTTGTGAATGTACTAAAAATGTTATACACTACACGTAGATTAATATTAGGATGTTAAACTATTAAATATGTTGGGAGAGTAGTTGGAGTCATTATGAAAGGACTTGTTATTTTAGTTTATGGATATGGAGTAAATGGACTGGCACCACAAGAAAAAGGATTTGTGGAGTCATTACAAAAGACTTCATTATAATTATCTTCAGAATGTGTAGATTTCTAAGATTTTTCTGATGATTATTATGATGATACACTTTCTCCATCTGAAAATTCTTCTTTATCTTCTTCTGAAGACTCTTCTAATATCTATTATCTAATTGAATCCAAAGTTGAATGTAAAAAAGGTGATGGAGATGGAGTTGTTACATTAGATACAATTTATTTTTATTTCTTTCCCTCTCTTTATAAAACGGATGCATAATTACGTAATTACTGTTAATATAGAACAGTCAATTACTAAGTTTGATTACGATACTCTTATATCTATTGTATTAGAGAGATTTGTTCTTTTAAATCTGTCGTTTAACTTAATTAAGTTATAAGTTAATTAAGCATGTCTAAGTTCTACGATAATTATTGATTTAAAGAACTTGAATCCTCCTTTAATTGTTAGAAAAACTATTGTTTTGATTACAAAACAGTGTAATCTAATTGTAATATAACAAAATTATACCAACACCACAATTGTTATTATTCTAAAACACTAGAGAATCACGTTAACTTAGATGTACTCTCATTTTTAGTTAGTAATCAAAGAGACTGCCATCTAAAACTAAAGCTTATTAAGCTTATTAAGCATTCTCATACTCAATAAACACTTTCCAAATGATTTTTCTTTCAAATATAAGAATCTAAAAACAAATCAAAATAAACTAGTACCTTTTTAACTTAACCAAATACTGAGAATGTCCTAAAGAACTAGCTATGCTCCAAGACTTTTCCCTATTTATTTGTGACAAGCACCAGTATCACTGGAGTTGGTGAACTAGGTGACGGTGAATTCTTGTTCATTAAAAATAATAATATTTCATTAATCTAAATTTTACTCTCATTTTAAATACACACTTCATCGCTTTCTTTGTTTATTCTTTTTTCTATCATTCCAACTCTATACAACAATACTTTTTCACTTTATTTTTTTTATTATTTCTCTCTCAACTTATATAACTCATACTAAACCTAATACAAACCATTTCACATTTATTACTAATTACTAACAAATTTTTACAGAATTTTAAAATGATTTTTTTCTCTTTTTCCAATAATTTAATTTACAAACTTATAATCACCTTTTTTGATTTATTTAATTTATTCTCTACCTATCAACATTCAGATCAAACAAATTATTAATTTTTATAACTTAATACAATTCACTTTGTTATTCAGGAAATTTTCAAAATATTTTATCTTGCTCCAAGTTTTTAATTTTCAAAGACTCTTTACATTTTAATATAATATACATAAAATAGATAATATTTTTAGAAGAAAAATTGTTTAAAGTATTATATGACAATATTGAACTATAAAAATTATTTAATTTTCTAATTTTTATTAAAAATAATTTCTTAATATTTATAGAAATCATTATTAATTTTTTATCTTAGCATCCTGACTTCACAATAAATTCATCAATTTCAATTCATTTTAATTGATAGTCTTAAATTTATAAATGATTAATTTTTAAAAAGAAAATGAAATTGAATTATATGAAATTTTCGATTAATTTTTTATTATAGCAAATAATAATTGATGAATGAAATAAAAATAGAAACCAAAAGAATTTATCTGAATCAAAGCTTTTAAGTAAATGATTTTATCCTAAAACTTTTCCATTAATTTTACAAAACTAAATAAAAAGAGTTTTTTTAATAACATAATTTTATAATTATGAAATCCCCAATAGTAACAGAGAATTGTCGTAGAACAAAAACAAATCCAGATCAAAGTTCGTTAATTAGCTATTCTACAAATAAGAGTTGTGTCTCAAGTGTAAATTTATTATTAATAAATAGGAACTGAAGACTCAAGTAAAAGTAGCTTGTAAAGTATTATGTGAAATGAGAGAAGATGAATCAAGCAAATTAGCTTTGAAATTTACCTAACTTAGAATTGTATTAGCAACTTAATCTCTACTTCATAAATTATAAAAGTATAAATCTGCTAAACTATAAACATACTTTTGGATTTTAAAATAAGAAAGAAAAACATTATATACTAATGGTTTCGTAGATTTAAATGAAATTAAATATCTTCCACCTGTTATAGAGGATTTATCTAACAATTAAATTAGATAATAAATATCTCAAGAACAATAATAGGAAATTCCAACTGCTAAGGTAATTGTACTTTATCATATTTTGAATAAACTTTTAAGCTAACAGTAAAAGTAATCATTTAAAAGGATTAAGTCTCAATCAAACTATTGTAGAGCAATTTTACAAATCACTAATTTTATCAAATAATGTCATAAGAGGTCTTAATATCTAAGTATTATAAATATAATGAGATGCAATCAAAACAGAAAGATATTAAAGACTAGTGTTCTTGATTAAAATCATATGATTTAACCAGAAGAGGAATAGTCAACTATTTAATAGGAAGTTGAAATGTCAATAAAAGAATAATTGGCGATTAAATTTGCAAGTACTACAATTTTAAGTTCAATATTAAATGAAAAAATAAAAAAACATTAATTTTCTTTGTTTTTTAATATTGTAAGGGGGCAATTATTAAATAAATAGTTAAGTTTTTCCTAAACGAATGAAATTACTTAGATTTATGAATAGTCATTTATAGATCAAAATCCTAATCGAATTAATAATGGCACTTAGCGTATATGTCTAATATTGAATGCTAGATTAAAAGATTATTTTATAGAAATAAAGACATATAGATCGAAAAATGAATTTTAAAATGTAGATACTGTTAATACATTAATTTCTAAGAAGAGTTCAGAATTATCTGATAGTGATTAATATTAAGATCTTTATACATAAAGAATATTGCCTTCATAATCTCAACAATATGAATAAGAGAATGAAAATGAAATTTAAATAAGTGAAGGTAATAACGAATTTAAAATGCCTTGTTCTTTATAACATATAAATGATATTGATGATTCTACAAAAGAAGGAGAACAAAATAAATAAGAGGATGAAATGTAATAGCAGTAAAGTAAAATTATTGAATAGAAAACGAAGAATAATGATTTAATTAAGAATGCTGTGAAATCTTATTGTAATAAAGAATAGAAAAAGTAAGTTTTATAGGAAACTCCAAGAATATCATAAATAGATAAATGTTAGATGAGAGATGAATAATAGAATAAGAAAAGGAAATAAGTCATGAAATAATTCTAAATTCTTTATATGATTGGAATTTGCATATCTATTTTGATCATATTGATTTTATAATGATTAATAAAATAAATAAATAATTTAATAAAAATAAATATGTCTGGAGATTCATCATATTCAGAAGGTGCAGGTTGGATTTAATGGTTTTGTTCTATGGAGGATCATTAATTTTTATGTGAAGTTGATAGTGATTTTATCAGAGACAACTTCAATTTGTATGGTTTAAAAAGCAAGTTCAATTTTTATAAGTAAAATTTAAAAAGCAATGATTAGTGAAGCTTTGGATTTGATTTTGAGTTCTGAGACTCCTGATGATGAAGATTTAGAAGATGAACGTTTTTTGGAAGTATATTAAGAAGCTACAGATTTATATGGATTAATTCATGCTAGATTTATAATTACAGCAAAAGGTATATAGATCAAAATATTGAAAATTAGGTTTGGCATTAATGAAAGATAAGTTTATGGCTGGAAAATTTGGTGCTTGTCCAAGAGTTTTATGTGAAAGATCAAATGTATTACCTGTTGGAATGAGTGAAGAATTGAGAACATCAAGAGTAAAAGTATTTTGTCCAAGATGTGAAGAAGTTTATATTCCAAAAAAGAAATGTCCAGATGTAGATGGAGCATATTTTGGATGTTCATTTCCTTCTATTTTCATTATGGTATGAAAAGAATTAATTTAATAAGAACTTTATCTAAGAAATTTAGATTACTCCAAATAATCAATAATATGTTCCAAGAATATTTGGATTTAGAGTTTATAAGAAAAAAGGATCTCGTTATTAAGATATACAATAAAAACCAGTTGAAATCACACATTATTCTGAAGAATAATTGAAAAAATTGAAAGGTAAGAATGATTAACAAAGCAAAGAGGATTATGTTCAAAAGTGAATCATGTAATTTGTTTTTATTATTAAAATTTTTAAATCTTTTTTAAATTAATATGCCTAAGGAAGTTCAGGATGTTAAAGTTTTCCTTTCACTTATGAAGGGTAATGAAGCATAAGGCAAAGATGCTAGTAAAGAACCAAAAAAGAGTATATTTTAATATCATTTTATATAGATCTCTATATTAAAGAGTCCAAGAAGATTACCAAATTCAAATTGAGAGGAAAGAAATATCTTTTTACCTTCAAAACAGCTGATAAGAATAAGGCCTAAAAAATTTAATAAACACTTCCATAAAGTATTTAACCTAATTCACAATTACTTAGATGTCAATAAAATTGTTATTGGTGCAGGTGGAAAGAAACAATAAACCAAAAAGAAGTAAAAGAAATGAACGCTGATTTATTACATATTCAACAGTACATTATCTAAGAGCATTTTATTTAATTTTTTATTTTTTAATGTCAAGTTTTCATAATAGTCATAATAGTGAAGTATAATCACCTAGAATCAAACCTAAACTAACTGATGATTAGAAATTTCATCTCATTAACTAATTTTTTGTTAAAAGACTAAAATTTCCAACACTCTCTAATGGAATAATTGATGAAGCTATAAGTTAAGATTTTATGCCATTTGATGATAAAGATAAAATTTTAAGAGATCCAAATAAACTTTCAATTTTCTTTTTAAAACTTGATCCACAATCTCCTCGTACAAAAGAAGCTTTAAATTAATTAGAATTAGGTGAGAATGCATGTCATATATTTACTTTTTAGCAATTTCAAATGCCAGAACTTCATCCTATTCAAAATTTAATAAATTATATGAACTACCTTAGTGAAAAGTATAAAGAATTGTTAAGAATTGTGAGTACAAGAAATTTGATTAAAAAACATGAAAAAGAATTGTAATCTAAAAACAAACTAAACAAATCACATACTTAATAAAATACTTCAAGTATCAGTCTCCATATCATCTATCAGGTTTCCTCACTGATGGCGGTGCTATTGTTATACCAACAAAGTTGACCACTATTATGTCAAAATCATTTAATACACGTTCTTTTGATTTTTTATAAACATCCTTTGAAGAGAAATTAGAAATGTAAGCCAAAAAAAGTTAAGGATATTTATAAACTCTTACTAGACATAAATAATTGGAGGAAGAAAAACTTAAATCTTTACATGATTATTATCAACAAAAAGTTCCTATAATGGCTAAGAAAGTAGAAACAGTTAAGTAAATGAATAAAATGTAATTAATCAATAAATTGCCATAGTAAATAATAAGAACGAAAGAAAATCTTTTAAGATCGTTAGAAGAAAACACTTGAAAAAATTCATGAATTAGAAATCAAAGATAGAGAATAAAGAATTAAAATTTAAGAATATCTCAATAAGAAATAAGAAATTACATTATAAAATAAAGTTTAGTTTGATTCTTAACATAATTAAGAATAAAGAGAACAATAAGAAAGAAATTAAAGGAAGGAAGAAGAGAGAAAAGAAAAGAAAAAACTTGCTGCATATATGGAAGATTAATAAATTGAATTGATTATGGAAAAATAAATAGAAAAAGAATATATTGCAGAATAATTACTATTAAAATTAAAAGAAGAAATGAATTAAAAGAGATAGCTTAGTATTTAGAAATAAGAATAAGCATAATAAAAAGTAATATAAACACAGATTGAATATTAATAAAATAAGCTTGAATAATATATTAAATTTGCTGATTTAAGTAATAAAATGGTAGAAGAATAAATGTCAATCAAAAATGAATAATTAGGATTAGTAAAAACTAAATTAGCTACATAATTTAAAAGAGTAAGGAAAAACAAAGAAAAATTAAATCATCTTTTAGAGAAAAAGATAGAATCTATCAAGAAAAAAGAAAATGACAAAAGTATTATTAATTTTAAATATAATTAGATATTTCAGGTAGATTATAATCAATATAATCTAGTATAGATATTAAAATAAAAGAATAAAGTGAAAAAAATAAAATGCGATTGTAAAGAGCCTTAAATAATACAAGAGCATTTGCTGAAGAAAGAGAAGTAAATATTTAAACGATTAATAGAGAGAATAATAAAGAATAATTGATAAATTGATTGAAGAAAATCAAAAATAAAGATATCTTAAAAATCAGAAGGAATAATACAGTTAAGCCATTTTAAAATAACATTTACTCTAAAGATAAAGTGTTGATAAAATAGTATTTTAATGAAATTTTAATTACCTCTAAATAAAATAATCTGTTTTTTATTGTTGAATATAAATACAAATATTTCATTTTTATTAGATAATTCTTTTTTTTATCTCATCAACTATTTAAACTGATGTAGCAGATTTATCTATAAGTATTTAAATTATTTCATCAGCTGAGAATCTCATCTGATAGTTTACACATAGTAGTTTTTAAATAATTGTTCTAACATATTCTGGTAATATTGTTAACTTTAATTCTTTCCAAAATATATTCCATTCTTCTTTCTTAATAAGTTTCCACCATGTATCTTCAATCTATGGATTATTTGATTCAAAAGGAGGATGTCCAGTTACCATAATAAAATAAACTACTCCTAATGAAAACATATCACATTTTTTCAAATCTGTAGGAATTTACCATATTTCAGGTGCTGTATATCCTTCACTACCAGAAATTGTAGTTTTAGGTATTGGAGTTTATCCATTTATTTTAGCAAATCCAAAATCACAAATTTTTATAGTGTAATCTCCAGAAATTAGCAAATTATCTAATTTAATATCTCCATGAGTTATTCCTTTGTTATGAAGATATTATAATGCTTATGCTAATTAAATTATGATTCCATTTGCTATAGCTAAAGGTAAAGGACCTTAAAGTAAGATTTTATAAAGAGAACCATTAGACATTAATTCAAGTAACATACAAGAACAATCTGAACAATATCCAATCATTGTTATAATTTGTGGATGTTGAATGTGACGAAGTATTTGGATCTCGTTCTCTTGAAAATATCATATTATAATTACGAATAAATTAATTGCATTTTACTCAATTGTTTATGCTAAACATTTTAATGCAAATTGTTGTTTTGTTTATTTGTTCATAGTCAAAAATACTGTACTATCATGTCCTTTGCCTATTAATTTGGAAAAATTGATTTAATAATTAGCGGCAAATTGTTCAGGAGTAAACATTAAATTATTAATCATTATTTTAATATTATCAATTTATTCAATCAAAAGGCTTTTGTAGCCATCATTCTTCTTTATATAACATTTAATTTATCATCAAGTAATTCATCTACTTTAGAATCAAGATGACTCTTTGGATCCTTTTTATCTTTGTTTCTTATTCTCCTTTTTTTTATTTTTCAACTATATTTTAATTATAAAGTATTAATACCGGTTTGTTTGATATTCTAATATTAATCTCTCCTATCTAAAATAAAATTTCATTGTTATTACTATTTTTATTAAAAGACTTACATCTAGTAATAATTTAATATTAAATAATTACTATAAACTTTCTCTCTAACAAACCTTATATCAATTTTAAAGTATTTTGTATTTTAAATTATTGTGTTTAAATTTAATGTTAATTGAATAATAATAACTATTCAATCCCCTTAACAATACTTCTAAAACGTATTTTTAAAGATGTCCTGTATTTTTGATATAGTTTATCTTGATTCTTACAGCTAAGTAAATTTAATAAGGAATTTATCTGAATGATATCGATGAAAACTTTCCCTCTAAATGATTGTATTGGATCGATAACAACACCGATCTATTTTTTATTTAACTATTAATAAGATTATTGAGNTTTATTTTAGCAAATCCAAAATCACAAATTTTTATAGTGTAATCTCCAGAAATTAGCAAATTATCTAATTTAATATCTCCATGAGTTATTCCTTTGTTATGAAGATATTATAATGCTTATGCTAATTAAATTATGATTCCATTTGCTATAGCTAAAGGTAAAGGACCTTAAAGTAAGATTTTATAAAGAGAACCATTAGACATTAATTCAAGTAACATACAAGAACAATCTGAACAATATCCAATCATTGTTATAATTTGTGGATGTTGAATGTGACGAAGTATTTGGATCTCGTTCTCTTGAAAATATCATATTATAATTACGAATAAATTAATTGCATTTTACTCAATTGTTTATGCTAAACATTTTAATGCAAATTGTTGTTTTGTTTATTTGTTCATAGTCAAAAATACTGTACTATCATGTCCTTTGCCTATTAATTTGGAAAAATTGATTTAATAATTAGCGGCAAATTGTTCAGGAGTAAACATTAAATTATTAATCATTATTTTAATATTATCAATTTATTCAATCAAAAGGCTTTTGTAGCCATCATTCTTCTTTATATAACATTTAATTTATCATCAAGTAATTCATCTACTTTAGAATCAAGATGACTCTTTGGATCCTTTTTATCTTTGTTTCTTATTCTCCTTTTTTTTATTTTTCAACTATATTTTAATTATAAAGTATTAATACCGGTTTGTTTGATATTCTAATATTAATCTCTCCTATCTAAAATAAAATTTCATTGTTATTACTATTTTTATTAAAAGACTTACATCTAGTAATAATTTAATATTAAATAATTACTATAAACTTTCTCTCTAACAAACCTTATATCAATTTTAAAGTATTTTGTATTTTAAATTATTGTGTTTAAATTTAATGTTAATTGAATAATAATAACTATTCAATCCCCTTAACAATACTTCTAAAACGTATTTTTAAAGATGTCCTGTATTTTTGATATAGTTTATCTTGATTCTTACAGCTAAGTAAATTTAATAAGGAATTTATCTGAATGATATCGATGAAAACTTTCCCTCTAAATGATTGTATTGGATCGATAACAACACCGATCTATTTTTTATTTAACTATTAATAAGATTATTGAGTACATATTAAAATTTATTATTTTTATTCATTATTATAACAAAAGAAAAAAAAATTATTTTATTTATAAAGTTGATAAGAACCATCTTTTATTAAATAAATGGATCCATAAATTTCACTTAAACACGGCTTGCTGTTTAAGACATTGAAAAAAATATTATAAACTCTAATGTGATAATCGTCAACGATGTCTCCAAATAATAAACCCATAACTTCAAAATGAATTTCTGCTCGAACATGCTGATAGATTATTATCTTAGAATTTAACTTTAAGCATTTTGATTAATGTTAAAGCACTTATAGTAACTTATTCTGCTGTATCAGAAATGAACACTTCAGGATTAACAGCTTAACTTCTTTCAAATTACTAAATAATATTTTAAATTTCCATAATATTTTGATTGAAAATAATTAAATTAAATTAAAACTAATAATGAGGTTTTGATAATATTGCTAATTATAATTTATTAAAATATTTAAATTCTAAAAACATTGTAAAATGATTGGATTTTTATATTTAAATGAATGAAAAAAATAACAATTAATTTATTTAAATAAATAAATTTTTAGCTTAAAATATGGCATAAAAATAACCTGTTTAAATTGCTGCTGAATTTAAATTAGTATTAGTTGGTGATGGAGCAGTTGGAAAGACTACATTTGTAAAGAGACATTTGACTGGAGAATTTCAAAAGTAATATTTAGGTAAATGATTTAAATTTGTTTTTAGCCACATAAGGAGTCGAAGTTAGTTAAATTGTATTTTATACTACTCATGGTCCGATCAGATTAGTAATTTGGGATACTGCAGGATAAGAACAGTGGGGTGGACTAATTGAAGGATATTATATTGGTGCTCATTGTGCCATTATTATGTTTGATGTAACATCAAGAACCTCATATAAAAATGTACTAAAATGGCATAAAGATCTAAATAGAATTTGTGATAAAATACCTATAGTTTTAGTCGGAAACAAAGTATTATTTTTCACTTAAATCTTAGGTTGAATCAAAAGATAGAAAAGTCAAGCCCAGATAAATCACATTCCATCATAAAGTTAATATAAAATATTATGATGTTTCAGCAAAATCAAACTACCAATATGAAAAGCCCTTCCTATATTTATTAAGGAGATTAGCAAAGTAATTTTATATTTTTATTATTTAGTGATGGAAATCTTTCATTAATCTAGGCTTTGGCTGTTTTACCACCTGAAATTTAAATGGATGCAAATCAAATTGCTTAACTTCATGAAGATTAAAAAAGGGCTGGAGAATTAGATTTATCAGATGAATAAGATGAAGAATTCAATAATTGATTAATTTATTTTACTCTTGTTTATCTAATAATTTTCTTCTTTATTTTCAAAGTAATATGCTGTTTGTGATTAATATTTAATTAAATATTTTTCTGGAATAATTTTAGAATTTTTTTCAATTATAATATAATAAAGATTTACAGAACATATATAAAAAAGGTTTACTTTACAAATCATATTATATTATTTTATATTATTAATTATTTATATGATTTCTGGAAATCTAAAAATGATGTAGTTTTTCAAACATAATTTAGATTCATCTATAAATTTACTTAGTATTTATTGATTAATAATTATATTAGTATTGATTAATAATTATAAATAATTGAGAATTTTCTGTATGATTTTCTTTTTTATTAATAAATATATTATTAATGAAAGATGATTAAGAATAATAGAGAATTCCAGATGCATATAGAGTTTTTGTACTAATTTCAATCACAAATTTACTTGTGAGTCTTGACCATGGTATAATTCCAGCAGGTTTATATAATATTTAAAAATGTAAAGCAAGTGTTTAAGTTCAAAATGCACTGAAATTATCGAATTAAGAATTAGGCGTATTAGGTTCATTAGTATATGCAGGGACTGTGGTAATGGGATTTGGGGCCTCTTTCATATTTTTAAAATACAATCCATTAAGAGTTATTGAAATCAGTATGATTACTATGATTTTGAGTCTTTTTGTATTTACATTGCAATTTGATATTGCATGGCCTTATTATTTAAGTCGATTTATAACAGGGGCAGCTTAAGCTCCATTGATAGTTTATTTTCCTGTTTGGGTGGACACATTTGGTTAAGATAACAAAACAGTATGGTTAACAATTCTATAAGGAGGAGTTCCATTTGGAGTATTTGTTGGATATGTATTGGCAAGCGTTATTGCAGCATAATGGAATGTAATTATATTTAGAAATAATAAAAGTGGCGATGGGCATTTTATTTATAAATTGTAGTACTTATACCAAGCATTGCATTATTATCTCGATAACCATAATAAAATATAGATGTTAGACCATATGTTAAAGACAATAATAATACATATGAAAAGATGCCTTATTTTGAATTGATTAAATTAACCTTTTAATCTAGGTCATATGTTGTAATGACAATAGTATTGGGATTGTTATATTTTTCAGTAACAGGAATATAATTTTGGATTTCTAATTATTTAGTTACAGTCTTGTGCTTTAATCAAGGTCTAGTTAATACACTTTTTAGTTTAGATTCAATTACAGGTCCTACACTTGGATGTGTATTAGGTAAAATATATATTTCTAGTTTATTTTTAGGAGGATTAGTAACTCAACATTATGGAGGATATGATTCTAAGAATGCTTATTATATAACTAGCATTGCAGCTGTTTTAGGTTCATTATCTTCAATATGTGTAACACTGACAAATAATATTTGGGCCATTACAGGATTTATTTGGTTACTTCTCTTTTTTGGAGGTGCTTTGGTACCAATTATTACTGGTAACCAATTGAATAATAAAACTTATAGGAATTATATTATCATCAGTCAATTAAGGAATGCGATCATTTGCAAATTCTAATACAACTACTTATGTGAATTTATTTGGATATCTACCAGCTCCTATTGTTTATGGTTATTTGTCATCTATCTCTCCTAATTTAGGATATTATTGTTTAATGTATTGTCCAAGCGTAGGATGTTTAATGATTCTATGGACAACTTATCACTAAAGAAAAAATGATTGTTTTATTGCAGATAAATCTATAGATTCTATGGAAATGCATCCTCCTTCAGCTAGAAGTACTTCAGTGATGTAAATAATATAGAATTTTCATAATCAATCTGATGGTAATTATAAAATAATTATAATATAAATAGATTTTGTTAAGGAAGTACTAGAATTTCATGCAACCCCAATTAATAATATAACTACAACTCTTTACTACGAAAAGTAATTGTGATTTTTGGAAAAGATTTTTGTTTATTGTTTATAGTAAAAATATAATTATAATTTACTATTTAAATTACATGTCTGAGAACACACTTTTCAATGAATGTTTAGCTTGTAAGATGAAATTTGAGACTAGATAATAATTAGAGAATCATGTGAAGAAGGTAAAGATTTGTATCTTAGAAATAGTTTTGTGTTAGTTCAGATTATGGGTCTTAAAATAAATTAGAAGAGAAATACTAAAGAGAGTTATTGAATTTAAAAAAGAGTAATGCACCTGGTGCGAGAGAGATAATTGAGAATGGTAGACCTCCAGTAGCAGGTTAATAATAAAAGAATTAATTATCTTTGGAAACTTTAAAGGATTAAATAAAATAATAAGATGATGAATATAAAAGATTGCATAGAATGGCATAGAAAAGAAGAGAAGATGAAATGGAAGATGAATTATTTAAATTAAAAAATGATAGATAATAGATTAAAATGAAAAGAGATGATGATAAATAAGCATTTGAAGAATTGTTACATGAAGTTGAATAAAAGAAAGAGAAGGAAATAAGAGCAAGAATAGAGAAAGATGAGATTCGAAGAGCATTAATGGATTTAGAGAAAGCAAAATTAACAGCAATCGAATAAGAAAGAAAGAGAGAGTTAGAGAAATTGATAGCAGAAAGGGAAGCTCTTAGAATGAAAGAGAATGAACTTATTAAAGATATTGAATAGATGGAATAGAATACTAAAATGCTTGATTAAATGAGATAGGAAGAAGTATCAAAAATTAACAATGTTATTGAAGGAATGTAATTAAAATAAAAAAACAATACAAAATTGAATGAAGATCTGATATAAGAAAGATCAGATAATGTTGCTAAATTGAAATTAAAAAGAGAATAATTGGAAGGAGAGAGATTAAGAATAATGGATAATTTAGATAGATTAAGAAATGGAGATTTAAAAGCTGCTTAAAGAGGAGGTACAATGAATTTAGTAGCAAATGCTAAGAATATTTTGGGAGATATGAAATAAATGGAGAATTTTAATGCTAAATTACATGATGGAAAATTTGCAGAATAATAATAAAGAATAAATTAATTGAAGTAATAGAAACCAGAATTTATGCCATTTGATGGAGACGAAGCTTATGGATAAAGAGCAACTGTAGGATAATAAGCAGTAGATATGTATAAATCTAAGAATCCTTAAACTCATGGAGAACTTTAAGCATTTAGATAAGGAATAGAATAACATGCAAATAGTATGATGGATCAAAGTTTGTCATAGAGTGTTAATATGAGTTAAGTTAAGAGACAACATTCATCTTAAGTAAATAGAGCACCTGCAACAAGATTACAACCTTAATAAACAATATAGAGTTTCCCAGATATTAATTAATAACAATAATAATAATAGATGGAAATTTTAAAGAATGCTTGGGGTGTTCCTATCCCTTAATTTTAAAATAATTAATTTTAAATGCTTCCTTAACAACCTTAAATAGCATAATTTTTAACTAATCCAAATATGTAATATAATGGATTTGCTTAACCATAGATGATGCCTGCTTATAATCCAGTTATGATACCATAATCATAATAATAAGGATCAACAGCTTTTGGACAATTTGCTTTAAATTAATTAGCATTAAATTAAGAGGGAAAGAAAATGAAAGATCCATGGAGTATATTTAATAGAAAAAATGAATTCTTTTTAATGAATGAAGTACGTGGAGTTGATTTAAGTGAAGAAGAAAGAGTATTGATGAGTTTATAGGCTCAAGAAATAGACAGTTTAAGAGTAATATCTAGAATTCCTGTAGGAACTGAATTATATAGATTTAAGGTTGAATAATATAAAGAATTATCAACAATGAGAGCTGAAATAGAAAAGATTGTTTAAGAATAACGTTTATAAGATGCAAGAAGAGATTTTGAGATGGAAAGAAGAGAAGATGATAGATAATGGGAAAATGAGAAATGGGTAGATGATAATAAGAAATTCATTATAGAAAATAGATTAAGAAAGGATAATACTTTGAAAAGATAATAAATGCAATCATATAATTAAAGTGAAGGATTTGTAGTTCATTGGGATTATACATTAGGATTACCAAGAAGGAGTAATTATAGTCAAGTAGTATTTGGAGTGTATAATGGATAATAAGTAATTTGTTAACCAAGATTAGTTGAACCTAGAGAAAGTGAAACAGAAAATTAGAATCATAATAGATGCATATTTGGTGATTCTCATTAAGTATTTGAAGTACCTGCACATCCAGATACTTTAATGATTATGGAAGTTTAAATTCCTTTTAGTAAAAGAGTAGAAGATAATGTTGGTAGAACTGAAACATATGGTTGGACTCAAGTTGATCTATTTGATCATAATAAATAATTAAAGAGAGGAAAATTTAAATGTCCAGTCTATTATGGACCTACCAGTCCTGAAATTACTGTTGAAGAGATTTAAAATTTAGAACCTATTCCAAATTGTTGGGTCTATTTTAGAATTGGATATCCTAATGATAAAGATTATGGAGAAGTTAAAACTATTTATCCGGAATAAACTTAACATGAATATATTGTACCATATATCCATTTAAGAGGATTATTTGGTAAAAGAGATAAAGTTAAAAATATGAGAGGAATGGAAGAAAGTTATGAAACTAGATATGGTGGTAGAGGATATAAAATGATAGAAGAAATAATTGAAGAGAGTTAATTAATGGGTTAAGGAGCTGGAGGTAGATCTAATATGGAAGAATATGAAATTACTGGATAACCACCACCAATGTAAAAGTATGGTGCTAGATAAATGGAAGAACCTCCTATTGAAGATGATGGGAAATAAAAAGGATTAAGATTAATTATTTATAAAGTTGAAAATCATTAAGCTAGATCACATCTTAGAGTTATGACAGGATTATTTGAAGAAGGTAATCTTGTTTTAGATGCTAATGGATTACCTGTTTCATTTAGTACTTCCATACATAATCCATTAGATCTAAAAAATAGATAAGTATTATAACCAGATTATATTATTCCATTACATAAACCTAATGTAGAATATGATGGAATGAATAATAAAGCATCAGGTTAAGATATTGTATTTTAAGAAGAATATAGAGTATTTAGAAATTTATATGCTATGATTAAAAAAAACAAAAAAGATTTATATATTGGTTTATAAGTTGTTGAAAAACCAGAACCTATTGAATTGCAAGAATCAATCTTAAATGAAACTCAAAAGAATTATGCTGGCTTAGAATTTGATCTCAAAGGATGGCAATTCCTTAAATTGACATAAGACGACGGAAGTCTATTAACTGGAAGGTTCAAAATGAAACTCTTTAAACCTCCTTTAAGAAGACCACCCATTGATCCTACTAAAGTGTAAGAAATGGAAGAAGTCATTGACTTTGCATTACATGAATTTGTCTACACTGAAAAAGATATTGAGGAATTTAAAAAGTAAATGAAAAACAAACATAAAAAACCTAAATTAGAAGAAATTAAAGATATTCCATTAGATAACAGTCCATATATTGATAATAGATAATAGTAATGGATTAATGAATAGTTTGAAAGAAGACATGGAATTGATTTTTATATTGATGGACTAAGATTCTTACCAGATAAAGTTACAGCCTGTAAAATGTACATGGAAGTCTATAATAGAAGATATGAAAAATTGTTTGATGCTGAAACTGCAGCCCCTGATCTCAATAGTATGGCTTATAATCCAACATTCTATTTTAGAAGAGAATTAAGAAAAGAAAAATTTGATCCAACTGCTATTGCATTAATAACAGTTGTCACTGTTGATAAAAGTACTAATGATAACAGAATTGTTGGTTATGCTGCTATAAATTTATTTTTGAATCCTGGAACAAAATCGTAACCCGAAGATCCAAATGAAGATAATTATGTTGTTTATTCAGGAGCCTACCAGATTCCATTATTTAGTTAATAGTTAGACAGAACACCACCTTTTGACATGAAAAAAATGTACATAAATTTATAATAAAAATTAGTTATTCTCACGAAAGATCTCCATGTTGTACAGTGTTAGTAAGAATTTATAAAGCACCATTGAGTGAAGATGGTAAAAGAGCGTTGTCGATCAAAGAATTTCCAAGTCTAAAGGATCAAATAGCAAGAAATATAATGAGACCTCGTCCATAATATGGAGCAGGAGCTTACAATACTGAATTAGCTCCTATCACAGAATCTGAAAATGAACTATTTCCTTAAAGAACTCTAAGACCTGATATAAGTGTTAGAGAAGCTGCATATTTATTGATAAAAGGAGAACAAATAAATAGATAATACAAAGACCATGAAATAATAAATTATTTAGATAACCGTATATCACTGACTCATGATACATTTATGATTGATATGATGTACTTTGCTAAATATAGACCATAAGCTGGATTTAAATTGACAGTGGATGGATTACATAATGTTGTTAATCAATCACATATGTATGTAGTCTTTTACTCTTTATCATAACCAGGAACATTTTATTTAGAACCTAGAGATGTTACTTAAGGACATATGTGTTCTAATTATGATTTTGATTCAAAAATAAATACTCCTGAATATGATGATGCCTGGTTTAAATTCAAAGAGAATGCTAACAGATATTAAAATATAATATTGGATATAAAATCAGTTCCTTTCTCTAAACCAGATGGAGCAATATCTGATGTAGGTTGGTCAATATTACCAGTATTCTCCCCCGATAATTATGTGATGTCTAATTGTTATTAGTTACCAATCTTTAGAGGATCGGTTCCTAGAGCTGTTATAGAAGATATTAAAAAATAAGATACTTGGGATTATCTTCGAGATTAAGTCTCTAATAATAAAGTATTTTATCTCAAAAATATGTCTATTATTGTTAGATTAGTAGATGCTTAAAGAGAAGTATCTTTTAATTATATTCTAGGGGCATTTTAATAAACGTATGGATTGTGATAGATTATAATATAAATATCTACCTCAAGGAGAACGTATCAAATAATGGTCTTATAATCCTGCTGTTGTTTTAGATTAGATGAGTATGAAAACTATTAAATCCTTAATACCTTTTAAAGATAATCCAGCTGCTTTCAATAGAAAAGTCACAGAGTACTTTGCTAATTCATATGGTTTAATTCAATATCTTGGAAGTTGATTATATATATATTATTTTATGAAACATATTCAAAAAACCAATTAAGATGCACTCGAATTTCATATTACTAGAAATGCCTAGTTTTATCAACCAAACATCATAGAAGATAAAAACCTAACTTGCACATTACCTAAAATAATCACATTAGAGGATATTAAATTAGTATCTTCTACTTAAGTCTCTGGAGATGGTCATATTAATCCAGTTTTGATCATTTGTTCTGGATGCCAAAATAAAGTATTTATTATTTTGTTAGAAGGTTCAAACCGTACTTACTCATCATTCAGGTAAATCCACTATTTTTGTTGGATTCCTTCTATTCATTTGCTCATTTGGATTTTTTTGTGTGTCTTGTATTCCTTGTTGTTTAGACGATTGCAAAGATATTAGACATAATTGTCCAAAATGTTAAAAAATTTTAGGTAAAACCTCATTTAACATACTCAAATGATTAGATTTATATCATATATCATTTCCTAAAGTAAATTCTTTTAATTCTCTCAATTTCTTATTCAGTCATAAACGAATTCATAATCTTCTCCCTTTCCCTTAAATAAGCAGCTGTATCAGAAATAACTCCTCTTTTGGTACTATTAGGGGCAGTATAACTTAGTTCCACTTTTATTGGCGATTCTTTATTCGTTTCCTTTTAGTAAACTTCTCTATCGTAATCATATTGCTATGTTTATAAATGCTTATTATTATAATTAGGTCGATAATTATAAGAATTTTAGTATCGTTCTTCCACAAAGGATTAATTCAAATCCTTAGGCTATTATTAGAAATAAGAATATTTTTATTCATTTCTCTTGTAATTTCTCTTAAACTCTTCATATTTGGCTAATTATTAATCTAACCGGCTTAGCTCATCTCTTTTATAAAATGCACTAGATGTTCTATTCTATTCAGGTATATAGTCTCTTTATAAATGATATACAGAATACGAGATTTAGACATTCCCAAATATGAAAGACTTCTTTAAGGTTAATTCATTTCTGTTAATTATAAATAAGTATATGATCAAATAACAAGTAAATTCAAATTTCCTCTATAGACAACTACAACCATTGTTTAAATACATCAATCTTTAGAGACTATGTGTACTTGATAGCTTTTGTTTATAATAATTCTTAAGCTTTAGTTCTATGTTTTGGTTCTTATTGCAAACTAAAAAAGATTAATAAAAAAAATAATAATACCATTTAGATATAAATAAGATAGTGTTTTCAGAAATTCCATGTTTATGTTATTGAAAGTATTCATCAATCTTAAAATTCTTACTCATTTAAATGTATTCTATCATACTCATTTTTTTGGCATCAAATTCAAATGGTAAGAGACCTGTTATACATTACATAGTCATCATTCCTACACTCCAAATATCACAATCATATCCATACTCTTCTCCATTTAATCTTTCAGGAGACATATATTAAATTGTACCAATAAATGTATCAAATTTCTAATCTGAATTCTCACTAACAGAACAAATTCCAAAATCACCAATTTTAACTTCTCCCTTTTTATTTATTAAGATATTATGAGGTTTGATATCTCTATGTATGATATGTTTATTTGTATGCAAATAATCTAACCCTTAAAGAACTTCTTTAATTATCAACATTGTAATTGATTCTGGTATTTTTTTGGTTTTTTCTAAGATTATCTACAATGATCCCATATCCATGTACTCCATAACAATATAGATTTCTCCTTTAGAATAAAATGCTCCATAACATTAAACAACATATTATGAATTGCAATCAATTAAAGCCTTTAATTCTTTCTTCAATAGTGATTCCTAAATATCATTGCTAACATAATGTATTTTCTATGAGGATAAGAAATTATGATACTTTTAATGCATAATAATCTTAAGTAGGTTTATGTAGTACTTTCTCAACACNTAATTAGGTCGATAATTATAAGAATTTTAGTATCGTTCTTCCACAAAGGATTAATTCAAATCCTTAGGCTATTATTAGAAATAAGAATATTTTTATTCATTTCTCTTGTAATTTCTCTTAAACTCTTCATATTTGGCTAATTATTAATCTAACCGGCTTAGCTCATCTCTTTTATAAAATGCACTAGATGTTCTATTCTATTCAGGTATATAGTCTCTTTATAAATGATATACAGAATACGAGATTTAGACATTCCCAAATATGAAAGACTTCTTTAAGGTTAATTCATTTCTGTTAATTATAAATAAGTATATGATCAAATAACAAGTAAATTCAAATTTCCTCTATAGACAACTACAACCATTGTTTAAATACATCAATCTTTAGAGACTATGTGTACTTGATAGCTTTTGTTTATAATAATTCTTAAGCTTTAGTTCTATGTTTTGGTTCTTATTGCAAACTAAAAAAGATTAATAAAAAAAATAATAATACCATTTAGATATAAATAAGATAGTGTTTTCAGAAATTCCATGTTTATGTTATTGAAAGTATTCATCAATCTTAAAATTCTTACTCATTTAAATGTATTCTATCATACTCATTTTTTTGGCATCAAATTCAAATGGTAAGAGACCTGTTATACATTACATAGTCATCATTCCTACACTCCAAATATCACAATCATATCCATACTCTTCTCCATTTAATCTTTCAGGAGACATATATTAAATTGTACCAATAAATGTATCAAATTTCTAATCTGAATTCTCACTAACAGAACAAATTCCAAAATCACCAATTTTAACTTCTCCCTTTTTATTTATTAAGATATTATGAGGTTTGATATCTCTATGTATGATATGTTTATTTGTATGCAAATAATCTAACCCTTAAAGAACTTCTTTAATTATCAACATTGTAATTGATTCTGGTATTTTTTTGGTTTTTTCTAAGATTATCTACAATGATCCCATATCCATGTACTCCATAACAATATAGATTTCTCCTTTAGAATAAAATGCTCCATAACATTAAACAACATATTATGAATTGCAATCAATTAAAGCCTTTAATTCTTTCTTCAATAGTGATTCCTAAATATCATTGCTAACATAATGTATTTTCTATGAGGATAAGAAATTATGATACTTTTAATGCATAATAATCTTAAGTAGGTTTATGTAGTACTTTCTCAACACTACCATAATTTCCTTATCCTAATTTACAAACAATTTCAAAATCGTCTAATTTGAGATCCTTAAAATGTTGTGATTCCATATAAGTAATGTCTAATGGGGATTAAAATAAATATTACTTTTGGTGAAGGTAAGACCTTTAGAGTTAAGACGAAACTGACTAAGTACTAAAGATCCATTGGCTGATCTAATAATAAATAGGAGATGAATTACATATTTTACATTTTCTACGGTTCTTCAGCTGCTAGAGAATGTAAAAACAATCTTCTTCTGCTTGAATCATTAGATTGCATTAAAATTTAATATATATTTATATTTTTGTACTGCTTCTTGTTAAATTTGGATAGCATGTTAATAATTCAATGAAGATAGGAATTGTGAAATGGAAATTCTTAGATATTGTGATAAATTAATGATGAATTGCACATTCCCCATTTTAATTATAATAAAATGTATTAGGGATCCAACCTATCTCGTACAGGTTAGATGGCTGTATCAAATGAACAAGTCTCTAACCAATTGAAACTACTTAAAGCAAAGATGAGCAATCGTGATACTTGGTAATAGGGAACTAATCAACCCTTAGACGGTTATCCACATACACAACCTACCAAACCATCATAATCACCTCTTTATCCTAAAAGTGACTACGACTTTTATACTTTGAAACAACAATAGTAAAATCAAATGCAATCCAGCTCTTAACCTAAGATTTCTGATCCACGCACTCTCAATTACCAATAATTATAACAATATAAACAATAATAAGTTGTCCCTACTCAAAATCCTAATAAAAATGATCCTTATCTAGGAATGAATGCCATCAATAGACTCAATTACTATGATCAACTCTCAAAATACAAAGATGATCCATATAAAAAAAATAATAACCTAAATAATAACAATGCTCCTTAAAGTTATTATGAACAATAATTAAACAAGCGACAATAACAATAATAATTAATATAATAACCTCCTAAATATTATGATGATGTATTATCCAAAAAATAATCCTATGGTTATTAGTAAAATAACAATTATGATTTCACATAATAACCTATTTCATTGCAAAATAAATATGATTTCATGAATTATAATAATAATTACTCTAATAATGGATTGTATGGCAATAATTAATAATGGCAAAATAATAATAATCAAAATAATCTTTATAATAATTACAATTATAATTAATAATAATAGTCAACTTAGTCAAATTAATATAACTAATATAATCTATATGGAAATTAGAATTTAAATTAGAATATAAATATATAATCTTAATAATAATAATAATAATAATAATAATAATAATAATAATAATAATAATAATAATAATAATAATAATAATAATAATAATATAATAATAATTAATACAATTATAATTAAAATATTTAATCTTAATCTCCGCTAAAATAATAATAATCCTAACCTACATAATAATATAAATACTCTTAACATAATTCTTAACCTTAATTTGATAAAAGAGAAAGAGCATAATAAGATCCAATCATAGATTAATATAAGTAAGCTTAATAGACAACAGAATAATATAATAAACCTTAACCCAGGAAATAATAATAACTATAATAGTCAACATATAATAATAATAATAATAATAAAGTATTAAATCCAATAGATGAATTACCAGCTGTAGCTAAGAAAAATCAAACAAATTCAATTCCACCTCTTGAAGAAGATGATGATGCTGATTTATAAGAATGTCCAGAAGGTTGTGGTAGAAAATTTAAGGAAAATGCCTTAGATAAACATATTAAAGTGTGTAAAAAGGTGTTTTAATCAAAAAGGAAAGAATTTAATTCAAAAGCACATAGATAAGCATATTAAGAATAAGCAAAATTAGAGAAATAGGGATAAGTTAAAGATAAAATAATTGAAAAAAAAAAATAGATGGCTTAAAATGGAGATCCAAAATGGAAAAAACAATCAGAAGCATTTAGATAAATGATAAATGCTGCAAAAGAAGGAGGAACTGTAGATATTCAACCTTAAGATGATTTAGTTGAATGTCCTGCTTGTGGTCGTAAATTTAGTGAATAAGCTGCTGAAAGACATATTCCAGGTTGTAAAAAAAGAAACTTTAAAAGATGATATATTATATTATTAACTATTTATGTAAAAAAGATTACCTTCCCTTTCTGTTGATTCTTCAAAACTTGTTTAATTAGTTCATTACGGTAAATTCATTTTCATTATCTAGGTCAGGCACTTGCTGAAATGGGAATGGGTTTTAAAGCACTTCAACAATATGATTATGCATTAGAATTAAACCCAAAAAGTCCTATTGTTTTTCATTAAAAAGGTTTAATTTAATATTTAATCTTAGGATTGCTTTATTTCCAAAAAGAATAATATATTCATGCTTTACATTGTTATGAATAAGCCTTACTTTAAACAAATCATATCAATATTTATTTTGATAAAGGAAATGCTCATCTTGCATTAAATCAAATTGATAAAGCTATAGAATGTTATAACACAGCATAAACATATTTCAATGATAGAAAAGAGATCTATTATTAATTAGGAGTTGCTCATTATTAGAAAAATTGTTTTGTAACAGCTCTTTAAAATCTTGTTTAAGCTATTAAGTTAGATCCTAAATATATTATTGCCATTCAAAAACTTGGTGATATATTTTATGATCTTAAACTGTATAAAAAAGCTTTAAAAAACTATGAAAAAATTCTACGCATTGATGGTCTCAATTATAAAGCTATTTATAGTAAAGGTTTAATTTATTTTGAACTTAATGATATAGAAAAAGCTTAAGTTTGTTTTGAAAAATGTATCCTTCTTCAACCTCATAATTCTATGCCATATTTTAATAAAGGTGTAATATTTTTATAAAACTCTGATTATAAGGAAGCTTTAAAAAACTTCAAATAATCACTCAACAGAAATCCGCAAAATCAACAAGCAAAATTTAATTTGGGTTTAGTTTATTAAAAATTAGGAATTTTGGATAAAGCATTACTTCATTATAGTAAATGCCAAGCAACCCATGAGGTTTTATTTAATTAAGGTTTAATACAAATGTAGTTAAAATCTTATTATAAATCCTCAGAGCATTTTAAAAAAGCAATAAAGTTAAAATCAGACAAACCAGAGTATTGGTATAATTTGGGAATCAATTACTACTTTTTAGATAACATTACTGAACTTGCAAACTGTTTTGAAAAGGTTATTGCATTAGGAGGATTGTGGATTATTGAAGATTAAAATCTGTAACATCCAGCTGTTATTTAATATCGGTAGTAATTTATTGAAAAACCAACAAATTATTAAAGTTATTATAAATAAGGTCGCATTTATTGTTTATTAAAAGAATTTCATTTAGCAATAAAATCATTTTAAAAAAGTATCAATCTTAATTCCAACTTTACATAATCTAAACTAGAATTAGCTAAAGCTTATGAAAGTTTATAACAGTATAAAGAATCTATTTTCCTATATAAAGAAATTCATGATCAATAGTCTTATTAATAATTGAGTTTACTTCTTTAACATTTATAATTGTATGATGCATCAATTTACATTTTAAATAAAATTTTAGAATTAGATCCAAAAAATATTGAGGCTCTATATAATAAAGGACTCTCATTTATTTAAATGAATCGATATACTTCTGCTTTATAATGTTTTGATGAAATTATACGTATTTAACCTAGGTATATTGAGGCAATTTATTAAAAAGGTCTTACTCTGAAATAATTAAATTAAAATGATAAAGCTTAAATTTTATTTTAAAAAATACTTAATTTTACACCTGAAAATGAACTTATTTATCTTTTATAAGGTCATTCCTATTTTCATCTTCAAAAATATACAGAAGCTATATTAGCTTATGAAAAGGCAATTGAAATAAATAATCTTTTTAATGAGGCTTACTTTGGATTAGGATATATACATTATACAAGAAAAGAATATTAATTATCAATTAAGATTTATAAATAATACTTATTAAAATACCCAAATTCAAAATAATTTTTGTTAGCTTTAGGTAATTATTGAATATTAAGTATAGCAAATTCATTACATAAACTTGGAAAAAATAAATCTGCTCTTAAGAAATTAGATGAGATTCTAATTTAAGATTAAAGATCATATGAAGCTATTAATTGTAGAGCCATAATCTTTTATGATATGAAATCATTTAAGTAGTCATTTTTAAATTTTTAAAAGGCTATTTAATTTAAGCCAAGATAAAATGAATTACTTAAATATATATATAATTCGTGATTTTCTCTAAAATTCAAGAGATTTTAAATTATTTTATATCAACTTTTTAAATTAGTCTCATGTTTAAATCATTCTCATAAATATTTTCTCTAAGACAATATTTTTTATTTATCTTAAAAAGCCTTCTATTAAATAAATTGATATGGTTTGTTATTTCTTTTATACTTCAAATTTAATTTTTAAAATTATGCTATAAAATTATTTTAGAAATGTTTTTTTGGTTATTTTTCATGATAAAGAGAGAATATTATAGTAAAATTTAGATAATAAAATACTTATTAAAGAATAAAACCAATTAAATAATGTGATTAATACAATCAATAAAATTTTGAATATATCAGATAAATTAATTTTACATTTCAATAATAGTTAAAAAATTAAATAAACATAATAATGGATAAATAAAATTCATCTTAAAAATAATTTGTAAGAAATAAAAAATATCATTCTAAATAGATTTATAATGAATAAATCGAATAAGAATTATATTATACGAATTATACGTAAAATTGATTAATTGCTTCTTGGACTTATTAAGAAAATCTAATTCTTTCTTACTTTTGAGAGCTATTTCTTTTTATAAATTAATTAAAAAAAAGTATAAATGTATTAATTATAATCGAATTTTCTGATATTTTTTTTATATCATTGAAGGATGTTTATTACACTTTGGATTGAAATAGATAAAATTTCTACGAAAAAAACAAAAATCAAAGAATTCTGATAATGGAAATCAATTTTTAACGATTTTTACAAAAGAATTGTTTCTGCTTCTATAAGGTTTTTTTGTTTAATGATGAGAAGAGCTTTGATCAACTCTTACTAATCTACTTGTATTACAATAATAGGAATTGGATTTATCAGAGTCTACAGTACTGTTTTCTGTAAGAATTGTTGATTATTATGTGTCTTATTTATTTGCTGCTTTAACCTAAAGCTCTTTATATTGATTTCTTAATTCATTAATTTATTTATCCTTTCTTAATGTTATAGCACTCTAACAAATAAATAATTTTTGTTTCATTTCTTATATTTCTCTCTTAATTTAAAAGTTTTAATCTAGCATTGCAGCATTCTAATCTTCAAGTTTTTTACGTTTTTAGATTTATTCTTAGTTCTCTTTGATCATTTATTAGTTTTATTCACTCAATTTTTTATTCTGTTCCATTTTCAACATAATCAATTAATATTATTCCTTGCTGATTAAAACATTAGTTGGAGGCTTTTCTTTATTTTAAACATCATTTATAGATTTTTAGGAATTAATCAAATGTAGTGCAGAAAAACTAAACTCTAGAGGTAAATCAGCTAATGAATCTTAATTTGGAAAATGGTTATCATAATTTTGATGATCATCTAAGATTGAAGATTCTTGTAAAGAATCACTAAATAGTTCATTGAATTGATTCTAAGACAAATAAATGGCTTTAAAAACTTAATCTTGCATAAATAATTATATAATTGATGAATCTATTTATCTCAGACTTTCAATGAAACAAAAAAAATTTATCTATAAATTATATTCATAAAAAAAGATTATTAAACAGATATAATATTCAATTAAAGCATTAAAATCAGTTTTAACTTTTGTTGTTGAAATCTATAGTTAATTCTTTTTATAATAATAATAAAAATTGTCAAGAATGGAAAATGAAATATCTAAATATTAGAATTAATTGAATATTTTTTTAAATCTTAAGAAATTCATTCATTAATATTGGATAAACTATTTATGATTGATTTAATATAAAATATTTATTTTAAAAGAATTTTAACCTAATAAGAAAATATATTTTTTAAAAAGGAATAATAAAATTAATAGGTCAATTAGTGTAATTTTTATTGTAAATATGAATAAAGGAGAGTTTGTAGAATAGAATTAATTAATTTACATTAATAAATTAAATAATTGATATGGAAGATTGAATTAATTAATAGATGAATATATAATTGTAGATTTTAGAAATTAGAAAGAATATGAATTAGATTTTAAATTAAAATAATTATTATAATTTTATATATAGTGTAATGAATACGAAATTGTAGTATAACAAAATTAAGAAAATGCTTAGAATTTGATTTTGAATTATTGTTTGGTTAGATTGGGAGAGAAAATGATTCCGATGTTAAAAAATCAAAGAAGTATATAGATTGAATATTTAATAGGGTTATTGACATCAATTTAATCGTAACGAAAAAAAGAGATGACAAAATAAAATGAATAAAATATGATATAAAAAGAATCGTTAGATATATTAGGGAATGGAAAATTATATTTGCTTTGCATATATAATGAACCAAATAAAGATCCAATAACTAATATTGTATTTATTAATGTGGAAGTCAGAGAAAGTCAAATCCAATTTAAATTCAAATACAGTTTGTGTCCAATAATGAAATAGGCAGATGTAATGAAATAAATTCAAATGACAGATTGGGTTCAAATCAAAGATTAAGAGCGCTTTGATATGAGTCCTTATTTGCCCGAATAGAATATTTGTTATGTACTGTGTTATACTAGAAAAACAGATTATATTCCAATAATATTTAAAAGACTACGATCCACATCATGATTTATAAGATATTGTATAATTTCTAACATTTAGCAAAAAACAATTATAAATAATTCGATGTAATAATTATAATTTAAAAATAATAAATAGAAAATCACCCTTAGAATAGACCTATACTCCTGAAATACTTGATTTACATCCATTTTGTTTAAAGAATCATAAAAGTAGAAATATAATTAAAATTTATTTAATGACAATCATTCCATAAGTAATTACTGTATTCCAGAAGGCATTTAGATTTTATAGAAGACTTAAAATCAATCTCTTAATTAAAATCTTATTTCTTATTATCCATTAATGCAATCTTCATACTAAAATATTTGTCGATATTTAAACTATTAATATAAGCTATTAAAATAATTCTTAACTAACAATTAATAAAAAGTAATCATTTTTCCCTTATCTTACTCCTTACTATTATATTAGAGATAAATAAACAGCTATCTAAACATAAGCCTATAGAATATGGTTATGACATTATTAGATAGCAAGGAATTTTATGAATTGGCGACTTACTTAAAAAAAGAAATTCCAAATTTAGAAGAC
The DNA here is from genome assembly GCA_905182985.1 of Paramecium sonneborni. Classification (NCBI taxonomy): domain Eukaryota; phylum Ciliophora; class Oligohymenophorea; order Peniculida; family Parameciidae; genus Paramecium; species Paramecium sonneborni. Next base: position 141,345 of record CAJJDN010000130.1, on the reverse strand, counting down.
TTAATCTAATAAAAAGAATATGTGTAATTAAATCAATATGATGATTTGAATAAAAAATAGTTTTTATTTGAAAATGAATGTCCTTATTACAAGAGATAAATTTAAATCTAAGAAATACTTCATAAGATTGTGCCAAATTACTTACATCAATCAATTAAGTGTCCAAAAAAAAAAAGGTTGTGGAAATTTATTTATTCCAAAAATGACTATTCTTGATGTTGGAGAATTTGAAATACTTAACATTCATTAATTAAACTTTTAATTAGACTAATTGAAAGTTTTTGATTAAAAATTTTAAAATACTACTGAATTTTGGAATCTATTTTTTTATTTTAAAATATTCAAACTTCCAATTACATTTGTAAATGAAAATGAAGAAGCATGTTATTGTTTTAAATAAAAAGAGAATAAATAAAAAGGGAACAAGATTTGTTTAAATGAAAATTTAAAAGTCTTATAAACCAAGTAGATTGTGTAAACAAAATAAATCATATACGGGAAGGTAGTTCGAGAAAATGATATTGCTAAATACACATATATTCATTTATTCAATTACTTCTTCTTTAATTATTTCAATAAATTTAAAGCTTAAACACTTAATTATTCATTCAATTCAGTCTTTTAGATCTATTTTCCAATTGATTATGTTTAAATTCTTGATCTAAATAAGGATTTTGTTTGAGATTATATTTTGCCTGATCTAAGTTTTTTTATTAAATTATTTAAAGCTTCAGGATTATAAATTAACTTTCTTTATTTATTTTCATCCTACAAATTGTGTGAATTTATGAAATACAAGTTTTTTTATTTAGATTACTACAATATTTGTAAAATTTAACTAAATAATAATGATAATCCTTCAACATCCTAAATCTCTTCCTTTGAGCATTCTAATAAGTTACAACAATGTTTAGCTTTTTCTAATAATTCATTATGTGGAAATTGAATATGTTCTTAATCAATAAGTACCTTTATATTTTCTTAAATTATATCACTCTCTGTATAACCCTTACTAACATCGCCCATATTACTAATAGACATTATTTAAAAAGGCATAGGCTTTATTTCAATCCTATCTAATAGTTAATTTAAAAGTCTATTTTTTGCTCTATATTGTTTTGGATATAGACGATTCTCTCTTCTTTAACAAAGATATTGATGAGATTGTTCAGATGTGAAATACTAACATTATTAATCAAGCATGAATAAATAAATAAATATATACTTCGCTCAATTTAAAATATATTCCCTTTAGATTAAACATTAATAATAAATTACATTATCACACTTAAATTAATAATCTTGTAATTGTGACTTTTAAACTTTTTATCAACATCTCGCTTAATTTAATCTAAATTTAAAGTAAAATATATTAATTATATTCTCATTTAATCAATCCTAAAATCAAGTCTTCCTTCCATAACAAAACTATTATTAATATGTTATTTATGTATTTATTCTCATTTTTTTTTTAATAAATTTAAATGGTTTTAGATCTTTAATAATATTTCCACAACTTTATGGTCTAATTTGAGATTATCCTTATTTCTCTTTGAATTTAAACAATATTTATCCAAATATTCAAAATTTAATCATCTTTAAATTCATTAATTATTGCATTGGAGAACAAATATAATTTTAATATTCAACGTAGTAGAAATCGAAAAATTCATGATTAATATACTAAATTATATAATAATTGTTATGTAAATTTTAGATGAATGAGTTATTGATACTTATTATATATAAAACATCTGGATTAAATTATATGCAAATATAATACCTTATCCAATATCCAATATACTTCTTCTGAAAGTTTTAAAATTTTAGATAAATGATAGCACTTTTAGATCTTGATTCAAGTATTTTCAGAAAAAATCATTAAAGTTAATTGTGTTCACTTAAATAACTTTTTAATCTTGTTTCTGGAAAAAGATTGTATTTTTATAGAAATAAACGAAAATTACCAAATTGATTATAGTATTAACATCAAAAATGAAATTTTGCAAGTATCTAGAAAATATTATTAGAAAAATATACCAATTGAAGGTTTAAATAAGTAAAAATAAGCTTGTAAGCATTAATATTGAAATTAACTAATTTAATAAATAGAAGATTTATTTATAAAATAACATTATCAATAGATGTAGTTGTTAACTCCTTTTTTAACTTATGAATTAGATAAAAATATAAATTAAGTCTAAAAAAGAATGTAAATTTTTTTTTTGGATAATTTCATAAATAGTTAGTTATAAACTTAATAAATAATAGATTCTTATTAATAATTCTACTTTATTTTTTCAGTACAAATTATAACAACTGTATAAATAAATCTTTAGGTGAAAATTTTGTTAAAAAACTGTTTAATCATGATTTTTTGAGAATGGTCTAAAATTTTTAATAAAAATAAAAATATTTAAATTTTGTTTTTATTTTCTATGAAATGAAATTTAGTAATTACTAAATAAAATTTAACGCTAAATTTATTATTATTTTCAAAGTTCTAAAAAACAAAATAATAAGAAAATAATAGTATTAAATTATTGAATCTCTTTAAAATTAGTATTATGAAAGATAATTTACTAGATCATTTAAAACATATAAGAAATATTAAAATAAGTAATAATTATAACATAAAAAGATGATAAAAAGGATATAATCAATAAAATATCAAATTGTGTTTTAGAAATTTAAATTACATAAGATTTAGATAAAATTTTTTAAAATGGAAAGAAAGGATGAAGAATTTTAAATTCTATCTAAAAATAATTAAAGTAAACGACAGATTAAGTTAAAAATAGTTAGATAAAAAATATAACATTAATAAACAAAATAATAAAAATTATTAGAAAAAAAGTATGTGAAGCAAATAAATTAGCTTTAAAAATCAAATTATAAGAAACTGTAAATGAATTTTAAGAAACAAGCAAAATCATACATCTAATAAATTTCAAATTAGTCAAATCAGAATTAAAATCACTTAAAGAAAATAATTTTCATATTTAATTAAATCTGTTGACTGAATATTATAGGAACATTTTTAAGAGCATTAATGTAATGTACTCTAAAAAACTAAGAAAAACATCCCAAGAAGAGGTAGGCATTGATTAATAAAAAATTATATTTAAAATATTATAAATTTTTTACTTAATTTTTTCTTGTTATGAGAAATGATGAAGGAAAGATTTCAATTATTTTATACAATTCTTTTTTTGAATAATTTTATTCTTTAACATTTTTTTCAAATTAATATCTATATTATTAAATCTTGAAATCGTAAAATTTTCACATCAGAAAATTTTTATTGAATCTTATCAAATAAAGGAAATATCAAAGCTTTTAAAAATTTAATTATGAATGAATTGACTGATTTTGAATATTTTTATTTTTTACGCTAAGCTATTATAAATTAATTCTTTAAGTAAATAGATAAATGATCAAACTATTAAATTAAATAATTTAGGAGCAATTATTTAAAGAATAAACAATAAATAGAATATAAAAATATTAAGATAAACAATTCATTTTAACCCGATTATTCATTTTTATCAGATTATTCATTTAATTAAGAAATGGTAGATAAACTTGTATAATATTCGAGTTGGCTGATAGAAAAAACACAAATTTAGATCAAAATTTACAAAATACTAAATATTTACAATAATGAATGAAATATAGAAATCTTTAGTTGAGGAAGATATATTTATTTTTTATTAATGATTTATTATTCAAGTTTGATATATATTAGTTTAAGATTCGAAGTATCCACAAACATTACTTAATTTATAGAACATAAAAAAGAATAAATTATAAGGTTCCCTTTAAACAAAAGGAGTATCAAGACTTAAATATAAAGTATATAGAATTATCATTTAAAGTTACAATGGTGTTTTTGTATGTAGATTTTATTCAAGATAAGTTTTAAATATTATATTGAATATCATAAACTGATTATATGGATTTTTGTATAATTCTAAAGAATTGAAATTATCTGAAAAATGATTGGTTATCTCTTGCATGCTAATTAAATTTAGCTCTTATTTTTATTTCACTTAATTTAAATGATCTAATATTGCTCTTAAATTCATTTATAAATGGCAAGAAAAAACTATAGCTTACCATTTATAAAATATTTAACTATTCAATTTTATAATTTTCAAATTAATATCTTCTTGGTCCATATTTATTAAATATCAATTTAAATAAAGTGGAACAGTCAAAAAAAATGTTATTCTTATTTTAATCATCATGATCCAATTCTTAGCTAAAATATTTAATGAGTCTAATCTGATAGAATAATAAATTTTTTATTTAACTTAACTTAATCTATTTATCTTCCTATTTTATATTACTATGAGAAGGATTCTATCAAAATATTAAACGACTAAGAAACAAGGATTAATAGTTTTAGTAATATATATTATAAGTTCATATTTTTTTATTATTTATAAGCTAACTTATATATTAAGATTCTTTGTAAAGATTAAATAATTAATTCAATTATTTTGATTAAATGTAAAATATTATATTTGATTATCTTGATATCCATCTTCTTAGGTAGTTTATATAAATAATTTAGAGATGTTAATAAAAATTTAATATTTATATGTTAAATTATTTACTCTTGATCAAATTAATTGTAGAATCAATTTAACTTAAATGCAGTAATTGATTGAATATCATTAGAGTCAATCAAATTACTCTGTATAGTTCTACTTTTGAAAGAATTGAATTAGATTTAGGTGAATTGGTTTAAGGTGAAAATGTTGAGTATTCCATGAATGGGATTTACGATAATTTTAATATTGTACAAATTATGAATCCCATAACATCAGATTACACAACTGAAGATTTGAGTATGAGTTAAATTAAGAATTAGCAAATTTAACCTTTATTGATATGCACACAATGAAGAATAGATTTTATCATGTAGAATCAAGAGCATTACTTTTAAAGAAACATACAATATATTAAATACGCTATCCATCAATTAAAACTGTATTTTATTCAACATTTCAGAAATGCTAATTTGTTAGAATTATTCGAGAGAATGTCATTCTATTGGTTGATGGAACTAAATTATGGATAGCAAGAACAAATTAAGAATTTAATATTGACGCATAGATTTTGGATGTCGAGGTTGAAAATGGTTTCATTTTAGTAAGTACATAAAACAAAGTTATTATTTTATATTATGATTATTCCCTTAAAGATACAGGAACCATCATAGATTAAAGTCTATTAAATAACTTACTGAAAACAAATGGAACTTATTCATTCATTTAAACAAAATATGCTTTGAATGATCTATTAATATTGGATTAAAAAAGAGGACTCATTAGTTTGAAAGTCAAATCAATAAATTAATTTGAATTTGATTAAATTTATAGTTCATCATAAGATGCTTATTACTCTTCTTTTTGTATTTTAAAAGATACAAATACTTATTAAATGGCTATAGCATATAATACTAATGATTTGATGGTAATTAATAAAAATGCAAAATATAATCAAACTTGGACGCTCTAAGATTTAAGTCTAATCAAAATTAAAATGGAATTTATTGGAGAATATGATAGAAAGTAATATCTTTGCCTTTACAATTCAACTTTACTAATAATTCATTAGATCAATCCTACAATCAAAATAAAAACTATTATATTTGATGATCCTTCAATAATCACATTTAATGTTTTCAAAACATAAATCTATGTTGTTCAATAAAATTAGTAATAATCCTTTTTTATTTCAAATGGATACCTAATTATGCAATTTAACAATAAAGCTAATTATGAAATGCAAAAATTATTATTAATTGCTACCGAATTAAATTAATGTGCAGTGAATATTAATTATATAATCTATGATTATCTAGATAACAAACTATATCCGAAGATAAATTTATAACATCAAATTAAATAATTAATAAATTATCCGACAGATCCTTAAGTACCTATTTTTAAGGAAATAGGAGTTTCTGGTTCAAATATCAAAGCTCAAATTGAATTATAAGATGAAAGTATTTCTTTATAACTTGGATATATGGAAGATATCAAAATTAGAGGAATTGTTTGGTCTGAATCAAATGATTAATCTAATGATTCTGTTTATGTTGATATACTTGAAGTAGAATAAAATGTTTACATCTTGGTTCAATCTAAAAAACTCAAAGTCATTTTATATCAATGTTCAATTAGCAATACTTATAATGAATTTAATTGTTAGAAGGTTCATTAATTTTATCCAAATAGAATTTTAAGTAAAGATTCTTTTTAATGGGTTTATGAAAACTTTCTCATTTTTGGTTATATATCTAAATTTTCACATACTCTAGAACTTTATAAATTGAATCAATCTATTGTTAAATCAATGTTTACAATAAGTACAAGTTTAAAAGATGATATTTCAGAAATAACTTCATTTACACTATCAAAGACTCATGTTTTTGTTGTTTAATAAAGAAAATAATAAATTGATATCATTTCATTATTTACAGAATAAATTATTGATACTATTACAACATTCGATATTCCTTTCTTCTAATTTAATCCTAAATCAGTTTAGATTTAATAAAATTTATTATTAATAACTGGGGAGTAGAATATCTATATAGGATATTTCTTAAATTCTTTTAAATTAATGGATTGTATTCAATTCATTAATAGTGAATAGTTAGCAGTTGGATTGACTGATGAAACCTTCTTTGTTGCTGTCGATTATGGTTACAAATAGGAAATTAGAGAATATAGTACAAAAATGTAATAAATAAATCTTTTAAAAATAATACCTTTATTTCATTATGTATTACACAAACCCTTTGAAATACTGTCTAAAATGAATTTAATAATTATAAAAGCATATACTCCAGTTTTATAATAGACAGTGTTATTAATATATTAACCTTAGGTTGAATTAAGAGATTGTTTATTAACTAGTGCACCTTTGGGATGGTATGCAGAAAAAGAATTAAATTTAGGTATTACAGCATTTCATTAGTCAGGATTATTAATTCATGCAGGTTCATAGAATTAAATTAAGAATTTTTATGTTGCTAAGGATTTTCAAGCTATAATTACATCTAAATTTGATTCTAAATACTTACATAGAAAAGAATTAAAGATATCTTATCTTACAATAGATTCTCCAGGAAAAATAGAATAAGTATAGAATGTAATTTTTCTAAATTTGATGACAAATATTGAAGCAGTTTAAGTTAGTGATAAATTATATTTAGAATCAAAGAATGTGTAAATTCCAAATAATTGGTTTAATGGATTGGTGATTGATTACAAGATAGAATGTTAATAATGCAATGATTAAATTGTCTTAACATAGAAAGTTCATTAGATATCAAATGTTCATCATTATGATGATATTTTAAGTGAATGTTAATTAGAAGAAAATCTATCAGTAATTCTAACTAAAAATAGTTTGATATTTTTAGATCAATAACATTACGTAAAATATTAACGTTTTTATTTTATTTTGGATTAAACTTATACTCCTCAAAATATTTGGTGTAAAAATGATACAATTCTTATAACTGGTACAACTCAAATGTTTTGGCGATCCTTTATTGCTTTTGTAATAAGAGAAGATAAAGCTTAATTTAGATTAGTTGATAATCCAATAATTATTAGAATATTAAGAAAGATAACGCAGATAGAGATTTTAGATTATTATAATATTATTTTATTAGATGCAAATGAATAGGATGAATAAACTAGTTTATGTTCTTGGAAAATGAATTATTCTCCTCCGAATTTTTTAAGTTTTTCTAAGATGTCTTGTGTAGATAAATCAAAATAACCAAATTTTACAGTAAGAAGTTTTATTACATATTAATTTGGAAATATAGTGAGAGTGTTTATGAATGAATTAAATTTTGGGATATATGTTTAAGATTTTTAATACAGTAATAACATGATACAATCATTAATAAAAATAAATGATGTAATCCGCATATCTCCAAAGAGTAGTTTAGAATCATGGATAGGTGAGAAAGTAAATGAAGGAATTACTTATTATAAGATTCTAAAATGTGGTGATGAAGCTAATAAAAATTATTAAATATTTAATATAATTTTATTGACTAATGAGATTGCTCATTTAAAAATGATTGTAAGATTTGAGGATGAATTATTTAAGGAAATATTAATAACTTAATTGATATAGAGATATTCAGATTTTAAAGTGATGTATCCATCATCAATTGTAAAAAATTACTTAGCACTTGCTTATAAAAAAGAATCTACTCAATAATATACAATTTGTTTGTATAGATTAGATAAAATAATTGATAATGATGAAAAAATTGGTAGTATTTTATAATTTGGAGGAATAGAAATTTAAGAATCTTTTAGTCAATTCTTTTCTCTTCATTATGATGACAATGGCTAATTATTGCTTTAATTATAATTATCAAATAAGAATTTATCATTGTATAAAGTAGAAGAATATGCCACATTAACATTTTTTGAAGAAGCTCGTGAATAGTAATTAGTTTTGATTGCTCATAATTTAGTTTAATCTAGTAATATGATTGTATAATTATACAATATTGAATAATCATCTTCAATAAAGTATAAAAATATGTTAAATAATAGATATTGGACATTGCTTATAGTATTACTTATAGCAATTGTGATTTTGTGTTTAATGTTTGTTGTAATATATTGGAAGAATAGAAATAAGAAATAGAGATAGAAATAGAGATAAAGAATGTATCTTTAATAATAATCATTAATACTAAAATGAGTTATAAGTCATTGGATTTATTCTACATAAGGTTCATATCCCTTTAAATTAAGTCCATTCTTATAAGGATCAAATGGATTCTATTCATTATCAAATACTCCTTATTCTTATATTTCACCATATTTCTAGATTTACTCATCTAAAATCTTGTCTCCAGGTAGATTTAATTTGTTTTCGAAAGAGGAATCAATTAAGAATTCAGTATTTAAGAGTACTGATTTAACAACATCTTTTTTTACTCTTCCTACATCAGGAGGGAAGATTTCTTGAGGTGAATAAGGGTTGAAATTAAAAGATTTCATTTTCATTAATTTTTGTAATTATCCAATAAGAATAGAAAATACATTCTTCTCTTTCCCAATCATCTTTCCTTTAATAGTACGAATCCATAATTTACAGATTCTATTATTAATATATGGACAATCAAGTGAAAATAGAAACATATTCAATGATTAGATATGAACATCTCCTTCCTCTTCTAAGATATCTCTAGAAAATCTTTTATAAGCATAAATTATTTAAGTCATATTTCTATGACATAAACATAATGGAGCCATTGTTTCTAATTCTATAAGCAATCCAGGTCTGCGAGAACGTTTTGTAGAACTTATTGTTAAATGTGGTTGAATTTCTCCCTTTAGTTTTGCAACTATATTTGCAAACCCTCCTCTTCTACATCTTATATCACTCCTATTTATTGCTATCTCCTATTCTATAAATCCTCCTTTTAATGCTAAATCAAATGTTCCTTATTATATTATATGAGATATTGGAATCTCTACAAATCCACAACTTACCTTCTATACTACTCCATTCTCTAAATAATAACTTATCAATTCAAATATCAACACTAAATGCAAATCATTATTTTATCTCTCACAATTCAAAAAAAAACCATTATTCCTATTCCTTGATGGAAATTCCCATATATCTTCATTCTCCATCTAATACTTTGCTTTCACTATCACTGTATTCTCTATAAACTCTTTATAAAACTTATCATATATTCCTACAATCACTTCTCTTCTGAAACAATTCTTCTTCTCTTCTGGTGAAGGTATACCTTCTCCAGATAATATCTTTATCTTATATACATTCCATGCTTTCCCTTTTTATTCTACCTCAAATTTCCCCAATACATTAGGTCTAAATCTAAATGAATAACTTGGTGGATTTGCCTTTATTGTAAATGGTCTTATGTAATTAAATGGCATTTTTTAATAAAACACTCTTTATGCTCTTAATGAATTCTCATAGTAACCTTTCATCTAATTATTGATTTAGCATTTACTCGAAATAATAACTCATTTAATCTATAATCTATCAATGGATGTTAATGAATCAAATAAAAAAAGTCTTCCAATTTTATATAACCACTTCTCTATCTATCTAAAGTCTAATATATAAATATCACATCTTCAAATTTTACATTCAAATTCACTTTCTCAAATAATTACCTAATTTTTAATCAGTTTTTATTTACTTCAATTATTGCATATTTACTACATCAGTCTCTGAATCCTTATATTAATCAAATTCTTATTTCAATTAGTATATCAATTTTTAAGAATTATAAAATGTCTTCATTTACAACAATACAAATTTCTCAAATCCTCCAAAATCATATGATTTTTATTACATTAAAGTTTAACCTTTTATTAATATCCCTACTTTTAATAAACCAAAAAACATCTATTATTGAGTCAAATATTTTAATTAAATTGTGTCCAAATCTTCAAAATATTAATAAACATCTAATTTTAATTATTATGTAGAAATTAATGCTTTCTCTTCTTATTTTATTTCTTAATCTTATTGAACTTCCTTCTAATCTGGAAATTTCTTAAATGAAACTCTTTTTAAGTCCGATTTCTCAGGAGAATTTTAATTTGATTTATCCGAAGACTTTGGACTCTATATGATTTATACTGATAATCGTTATAACGATTTTTTATTCAAATTCTTTTATAATTCATATAACTCTCTAAACTATTCTTAATTCAAAGGAGAATTAATTTAATCTGCTTTTTCCTAAATTGATAACTCTTACTTTTTCTTCTTCATAAACTAATCAAATTCTAAATCATTAACCATAATGTTTTTCTGATCCAATTTACTTTCCAAAATCATTTAATAAATATAATTTGCACTTTCTTTATCTATTTTACCATTTGTTATTTAGAACGTCTATTTAATAAATTGCTCCCTAGTCATTTTGTTCTTGTCTTTAAAATATTACTCTTATAACTAAGACACATTATCAATTGAATTAAAGTACAATTACATTAATTACAACTAGAATTTCTATATTTTTGCAGATTATTATTATCGTATAGTCTTTTAATCTTCTATGATTTTAAGAGCATCAGTTAGCAATTTATTATATGTTACAACTTCTTCATCCCTTTCAACCTAAAGAAATATTCTTATTGCATTCAATTCAATTCTTGATAATGCTCTATCAATATACATAGATAAGATATCAGTGAAAATATATAAAGCAACTTCTCCTGATGATGCTTAATCTTAATCTTACAGCAATAAACTGAATGTTACAATAGAATCATTCTAAATTATCATATTAACAATTGATTAATACATTTCATTATTTAATTTAGAATCAATTGCTTAAGGACATGACTAAAGCTTTTGCTTAAATAATTAAAGATTGATTGATGTATTTCCATAATCTGTCATTAAATTATGTGCAACAGACATTTGCTTCTCTTCAAATCCCCATTCAAATTCTTTATTCAATAATTTAAGAGAATCTGATGTAAATAATTTTTCTGATTATGTAATTTCATCAAAAAAGATTTCAATCAATATACGATACTTAATGATTATATGATTTATTGTCATAAACATTAATTCAGGTAAATCTTCTACAATATGATAACATAACCTCAAAGTACTTATTGCATCTTTAACTTTATAATATTTATTGAGTATTCGATAATTATCCTCACCAACGTCGATGTTTAAATATTTAAATGCTTATTCTAATTCACTTTAACGTAATTAAAACTCTGTACTAGTATCATCAAATGCTGTAAACAAATCAAAAGGATGTATTTATTTAAACATAAATTCAGTTTTTAACCACTCAATTAATTTAACTCTTTATGCTTCATCCTTCTTCTCTAATTTCTCTAATTCCTCTAATTCCAATTATCTTTGAGTCAATTACATTTTACTCTATCTCTTATTTCCTTAAGTGTCTGGAGAATCAGGTGATAAAGAAGTAAAGGAAGTAAAAGAAGTCTAACTAACTTTTTAATCCTTTCCTTTAAAACGATGAGCATTATTTAAAATTGATATTCGTTGTTTTCTCAAGCTTGCTAAACTTTTTCTATTTTAATTTTGATCTTATCCTTTATTTTATTAAACAATTTATTAAGGTACTTAATCTCGTTCTTCTTTTAATAATTATTACTCTTGATTTAGTTCTTACTCTTATTCAACATGTAAATGCTCTTTTTCAATAGAATTTATTTATGAAATTTCTTTACTTGGATTCTCTTATGATTTTATTTCTTTTGGAGAATTCAAATTTTAAGATGATTATTCAGAATTCAATCTTGATTTTGAATTTGATTATGATTTATTCAAAGGATCTGGAGATTATACTTCTTCTTTCTCTTTTTACATTATTTATATATTTATATAATTTATCAATTCTTTATTAATAAATCTTATCTAACAGACTTTCTTTTTTTCCTTTAACAATAAACAGTCACTGAAATACCAACAATCACTATTATCAATATAATCCCTAATATTATCCATAATTTAATGTGTGAAGTTTCAGGCTCATTCATTTTTATATTCAAGTTTAATTCTATAATTTTTTCTTAATTTAAGTTTTTCAATTAAAAATTTGCTTTCTAGGTTAAAGATTATTTATCTATACAAATTTAAGGGGATCGTTTCAATATAAAGTGTTACAATTTTGAGTTGTTTTTTGTTGAACTTAATAAATGTAATTATTGATTATAATTGTAAACAAAAGATTAAACAATATTTGATTAATTAATAGTTTCTGACTATAAATAAGCTATCACTGACTTAAGTACATTTCCAATTACATTTTCATTTCCATTATCATTTAAATCGTAATACAATATTTCATAGTTCTTTTACGATTAATAAATTAAAGTAAGTATATCTTAATCTAAATATAAGCTTGGAAGTTAATTTGTTAAATTCCAATTACTAAACTATTAATAACTCTCTTTATAATCAAAATAACTAACATCACATAAATAATTATTTGAACAATCTATCTTATAATTAAATGAAGATGAAACAAAATTATCAAAAGCTATAACAATTAGATTCTTTGTCAACAACATGCCTTTACATCTATAATTGAAAGGTAAAAATAAGCCTTTCCTACTTAGAACAGATACCAAATCAAATTCCAAAAAAAAAATTTTTTTAAGAAGTCTTAATTATTTCATAAGCTATAATTTCAAGTTATCCAGAAAAACTTATAGAAAAAAAATAGTAAATTTGATCCTTAATATGTAGAATCTCAATTGATTCTGGATCAGATAATGGAAAAATTCTTTTAATGACTTGATATTAATTCAAATCAAGGCAATCAACTTTTGTATCATATGCTATTACATAATTAAGAATCCAAATAAAAAATCTATCCTAATGTTGATAAGCTTTTTTAATTTTATAATTATAAGTAATTTCTCCTTCCTTTAAATAAAATTAAGAATTTTAATAATAAATTAGTTTAAGCAAATATTAATCATTTGAAATAGCTTCCTCATAAATAAGATTATCTTTAATATAAAGAATATGATTAAATGTATATTTATTATCTAATGAAAATTGAGTAGTTTAAAAATCTGCTTTATTAATTAAAATAATTTTATTTTAGATTAATTAAACTAAAGTATTAAGATCAAATTCCATAATAGATTCACTAGATTAAATAGTTTCAGTTTATTTAATTAATGTTTTTTAATATTCGATATCTCCATAAGGTTCTTATAATTCAATATCAAAAGCTTAACCATTATACCATGATTATCCTGTTTCAAAACAATGACTTCTATTTTCATCTTTATCATATGTAAAATTTAATTATTTTTTAATTCCAAATAATTAAGTTCCACTATTTATTATAGAAATTGGAACTTCTTTAATAAGTCTATTAAAATCTGTATTAGACACTTTTCCTTATAATTAAATATCTTTATTGTAAGTTTATTATTGATAAGAAGTATCAAAAGCAGTACTGACAAAATAATTTCCATCAAGGAAATATGAATAAAATTTTTATGCACTAAAATCATTAATAAATAAAAAATTATTAGCAGCTGATATTAGAGAAGATGTAATATTTAAAATCATGAATTAAGAGTTTAAAGATACTTAAGCCATTTTATAAACCAAAATTTCCTATTTTCCAGTTATGTCATGTGTTCCTGCAATATATATTTAGTCATTAAAATAATTGGAATCAAAAAATGAGATATCAGCTTTTGCATGATGATATAAACTTAATTTTCTTTAGAAATAAATATGACCTTCATTTTCAATATTAAAAACTAGAATTTCATAAACTTCTTAAATTTTTATCAAAATGGAGAAATAATAATGTGCTATGGCAATTTTGATTACCTCTTTACTTTCAAAAGATGTAAACCAAATTAATGATAACTTTTAATACTGTAAGCTATATAAAGATAATTTAATATCATCATAGATAAATACAATATCTTTTTAATATGGTGATGAAAAAACTTAACTAACACCTTTAAAGTCTATGGATAATTTTTTCCATTCTTTTGAATTGATTGTATATATTTCAACATCTTTTTCAACTAAAATAAACAAATGAATTCCATCAGTGTTTAATGAGTTTCCTTGAGTTTGTAATTCAATAACTTAAAATTATTCAAATTATTTTTCATAGTTAGATAAATAATATATATTTACTGATTTATCATTTAAATTTGCAAAATAAAGCCCATCTTAATTCATCCACCAAATCTATTTTGATGAATCTTCTAATTTAAGGAAGGTGATTTTTTCAAACCATATATTACAATTAATTTTTGTTTATGAAATATTCTCACACTTGAAACCCTCAATATCTAAGTTTTATTTTTATTATATAAAATATATTTACTATGGATTAAGATTTGAAATAGCTTTTCTATAAACAATATCTTTTGAATCTAAATTCACAATTTCAACATCTAAATGATTATTAACTTGCACTTTTAAAATATCATTATTATAAAATTCATAATGAAGATTTGGTCCTTAATAAACAGGTTGAAATTATGCAACCCTCTCATCTAAATTCACTCCGTATGCAAATAAAGCAGATGCTTCTTAAGTTTAAAACATTTCCATTGTATCTGTTGAAATTACTTTATAAGAAATAGTGACTTAACACTTAGTTGGACTTAGACCTTACACTATTTATATTTGACTGTATTATTCTTAAAGGTTATCAGATTTAAATTATAAATAGTAATCACTATTAATTGTATAACGATAAATTTCAGTATCACCCAAAGCAATTATACTATCAAAATTAGGATTCGATGTAATTCTATACTTAGATTAATCCATTAGAATTGAATAAAGCTTTTCCAATTTCTAATCATAAAGTATTAGTATATCTGACTTTTAAAATAATATATAATTTTTTGTTAAATAAACACTACTTTTTTCATTTAAAACTACATTAACAGAATATTCTTAATTTGTTTTTGATTTGAAATAAAGAATTTCTTCTTAAATTACTACATATTAATTAGTTTCTATATCAATATCATATCCAATTGCATTTTAAGTCTTTGTATCCAAGTTTTCAATTAAGACCCATTAATTATCATCTCTATTATATTCAAGTATTATCAACTCTCCATAAGCATTCAAAATACTGAATTAACCATTTGTATGAGTCTTAAAATCTCTTATTTCAAGTTTAAAGTTTTCTTTTCTTAATAATTCACTCATTGTATTCTAATCAAGAATTTTAAGAAATTGAACTGTATTTTATTCATAAATGTATAATTCTAATTCAATAACAGTGCATCTTAAAATGTAATTATCTATTTAATCCAATTTCCTCTATTAACTCTTAGCCTTTTAAATTGGAATAAATTTATCCTGTCCAATTGAAAAATAATCCTAATCTTCCATTTAACAATCAACAATAAAAATAGAGTCGACTTAAATTATGTCATAACAAATAGAATTAAGTTAATCTATTCTTTCTGTTATTGAATCAATTTATGGTAAAGAACTGTAAATATGAGAATTATATTCTACAATATAGTGATCATTCGATTGTACTAAAATTGCCATAAAATGTAGAGGGTCACGACTACTTTTTGTTTTATAGAACTTATATGAGATTACCTAGTTATTCTCTAAACTTTTTATTTATAACTTTTCAGTCAACTCAATAGGTTTGACAATAACAAATTTATCATCATCACTTATTAATGTAATTTTTATGTATTGATTGAATTTGAAAATTGACGTAAATTAAATGTTGATGACTTCTTTTGGAGTTGATATTATTTTCATAGCATCGTTCTACAAATATGAACAACCTTTAATTAAGGTCGTGAAGAGAACTATAAAAAAATAGATTTTTATCATAATAATTTTTGTTGTTATATGGAAATTTTTTATTTATATATGTAT
>CAJJDN010000130.1:27049-123839 GCA_905182985.1 Paramecium sonneborni | reverse complement strand
TATCTTTAATTAATTATTGATCAAAAATTATAGAATTGTTGATTATTATTCATTAAATCCATCAGAATTTTTTCAAAAGCACTTTTATATGCATAAGCGATATTTTTCACCCAAAATTTGATTAAACCACTCCTTAATCCATAAATATAATGAAAAATTACTTAATATTTATTTGAGAGTCATATATTTATCTTTAGAAGATAAGTAGAATGATAAATTTTATCAAAGTCACAGATTGTTATATTTGATAATTTAAAAAAACAGAAGCTTTTTATTCATTGAAATATAATTACTCATTTTAAAAAATTGATCATGCTTATTATATGAAATAAGGGTTTTTATTAACTCCTGTATTATTTATCATAGGAGAAAATTATATCATTTCATTTCTTAACATTATTTCAATTTTTTAAAATCTAAACAAAATTTTTTAATTTGAAAAAATTATCAGATAGATAAAATAAAGATAAAATAGATATAAATAAAAAAATATTTATTATTCTTGAAAAATCAGAAGCACTAGGTAAAATATATTTTAAATAAATTATTTTTTGATATAGATTTAAAATATCAAATTAACGAATCATGAGTTTTCTTTTTTTTACAGCAATAAATTATGAGTCCAATACCTAAAACTCCTGCTCCAATACCAATAATTATCCATAAGGTTTTTTTTCCTTTATCATCTTCTGGATTATCAGGATCAGGAGGATTTGGGCCAGGGGGATCAGGACCGGGGGGATCGGGACCAGGAGGATCGGGACCAGGAGGATCAGGACCAGGGGGATCAGGTCCAGGAGGGACATTTTTTGTTATATTTAATTTGAATGTTGCTGTCGCTGTATGATATGAATTTTTTAAAAGAAATGATACATCTTAATATACTGATTCTTTTTCACTGCATACTTCAATTGATTTTCTTAAAAGATAGTGTTACATGCCGGTTTCCTTACTTTATTATACAAGCAAATGCAATTTTCCAAGATGTTGGTATGCGAATAATTTTAATTAAATTAAGGGAGATTTAATTGATAAATGAGCTATTGCTATTTTAGTTTCTAAATTTTTATTTTCAATATTTATTTCATAAAAAAATACTTCTAATCCATTTTCAATCTCATAAGCTTAAGATAAAATATTTTGATTTATGTAAAAATTTGACTAAATGCTTAATTTTAAATTACCGTATTATTGATATATAGAACTTACTTAAAAATTACTCATCCAACATTTAATATGATCCTTTAAGCATTCATATGTAAAACTAATTTAATAAGAAAGACTTGATTTAAATTCAACGATGAAATTATAATTATCCACAAAATGCATATTGGTACAACTTTATTCTTTGTTATAATAGAATTTTTCATTTAAGAATTATAACACGTTATGTATTCCTTAAAAATATAATTAAGCTTAATTATCAGTAACGTTGAAATTATGGTGAGATAATTGGCATTTCTTATCAATCATGAATATTTAATAGTAATTTTCAAAGATCATAAACTATAAAGTAATAGCATTAAAATTTGTGAAGTTAAATGTCTAAATTAATTTAAAATCACCTATTTATTATGGTTGTCCAGAAGTATTATAAACAGAAACATGACTTGAATCCCATATTAAAAAAGTGGTTTCATTTAGAAAGGCTTTTAAAAATTAGTTTGAAGATGTGAGACTACCTTCATGAAGTTTGCAATTATTATTGATGCATTCAATTACTAAAGCTAAATATTCATCATTATACTTTGCTCCTACATAAATAAGATTATCTTTAATATAAAGAATATGATTAAATGTATATTTATTATCTAATGAAAATTGAGTAGTTTAAAAATCTGCTTTATTAATTAAAATAATTTTATTTTAGATTAATTAAACTAAAGTATTAAGATCAAATTCCATAATAGATTCACTAGATTAAATAGTTTCAGTTTATTTAATTAATGTTTTTTAATATTCGATATCTCCATAAGGTTCTTATAATTCAATATCAAAAGCTTAACCATTATACCATGATTATCCTATTTCAAAACAATGACTTCTATTTTCATCTTTATCATATGTAAAATTTAATTATTTTTTAATTCCAAATAATTAAGTTCCTCTATTTATTAATTTTACAAGAATTTTTTCAATTTATTAATTTTCATCTGAGTTATAAACTCTGCCAGATAAATTTAAAAATTCTTAATGTTAAATTTAATAATAGTCTTAACTCAACTAAATGTTGATTGAATAGCTATCATCAGTATATAAAGAGTATAGAGAGGTATTTATCTTATTTTTATCAGTTATAAATAGATAATTACTGCCATATGAAATTTAGCTCTTTTCAGGTATAGAAATTTCTAAAAATAAGGAATTAATTGCACTTTCTTATAATCTATATATTAAAAGTACTGGTTTTCCATTGTTTAATGCTTCTAAGAACATCATTTTTGAATTATGAACACAACCCTCAGCTATTTTTATTTCTGAATAATCATTAAGATTAATTTCTTTTTCAATATACGGATGCTTTTTGCTATAATAATAATTATTATAAACATAGCCAATTTATTTGCCATTCTTTTTTGCTAAAAGCATTAAATAATCTTTATTTTTATTTTATCCAATGGAAATTAGACCAATATCTACTTCAGTAAATTCTAAATCTATTTAAGTAAACCATAATAATTTAGGAATATACCTTTCTATTGTTTAAAAGAAAAGTAATTTATTTTAGGAAATGATATAAAACTCTGTCTAACTAGGACGATTTACATAAATATTGTCAGCTGGGATAGAAAATATTGGTGAAAATTAGTTATTATTAATTATTAAGATTGCTTCTACTTTATTTTCAACCAACAAATAAAGATAATTTACATTACATTAAATTTTCTTTATTGTACTTTCCATTTCGAATTCATTTATTAAAATAAATTTATCTTTTTATTAGTTATTCGAATAAATTTAAATTGTATTGCCAGATGCAATAGCAAAGAAAAATGTTTATCCAACATTCCACCAAAGTTGAGTTTATGAATCATTTAACTTTATAAAATTAGTTAGATTAAATTGCTAAGAGCAACTTAAAGTTTATTCTATTTAAATACATGTGTATCCAATTAACATTAAATCTTCTTTTTACTCTATAAGTAAGATTTCTCCAAATTCTTATAATGGAAGATTTTTTCTATATATTACATAATTTGGATCTTAAACATTTTTAATTAGAATAGGCCTTATTCTGCTAAAAGTAAGATTTAAATCTTTATGGGGATTAAATTCTAATTTTAAATTTTAACCTTAAAAAGGCTATTGAAATGTCTTATATTAAAGATCATCTAAATATATTCCTTATTTAAACATATCTATAAGTGGTAAATGTAAATATATCTTCTTAGAGGTTCTATCAACAACTGTTTATGAACATTAAATATAACAATTATCATATAATGATTAAATCTGAAATTATTCTGTTTAATTAATCTATTTATTAGATTAAATTCTTAAAATCTCTGAGTTTTCTTTATTCATTGTATAAGCTTCAATATAAAATACATTAAACAATAAAAATGAATCAAGAGTTTTATATGAAGTAATAAATCCATAAAGTAATAGAGTCATATTATGTATCTATTCTAAATTTTAATTGAAAATTTAAAGAGAATCTTCTTTCTCCTATTCTTTCTTTAAAATAATATAATTTTATGTCAAATATACTTTGTCTTTTGACTTTATTGTTTAATTTAATTAATTTTTCCATGTTTAATTCAAACGCAAATATATAGTATCAGGTGAAATAACTACTAATTAATTAAATAAGGGTGAATAATCATATGAAAAAGGATTAATCAATTTTTCAATATAGGTATATTCCAATAATATCCATTATGCTGTTCCAAAAGAATACTCAAGACAAATAAATTAACTTTGATTATTTAAAATAGAAACTTAAAAATTTGTATGAAATTAAAAATCGACTATTAAAAGATCAAATAAATTATCTTAAGTTAATTGTCTTAATAAATCAGTATCAAGAGCATTTAAAAATACTAATGCGCCATTATTTAATTAATATAGCTCTAAAGAATAGTACATATTTCTTAGAATGTAATTATCTAATTAATCAAGTTTTCTTTATAGACCAATTGAATTATTAACTGGAATATATGAATGTTCATCTTGATTTACATGAATAAAATAATCCCCTTCATCATTATGGCATTCAACAATAAACTGTAAATTTATTTCTACTAGATCATAACATGTGGAGTTTGGATAAACATTTAATTCTTAAACTTTATCAATAAATGGAGTAGTTTCAAACATTACAGAATTATAATCAATATAATAGTGTTATCTTCCCCATTTTAATACACTAAAATAATTTGAAATATCCAGATAACCAGAATTTTTATTTAACTTTTATGAGATTAAAGTATATTAATGGCCTTCACTTTCATTGTATTGAGTTTATGTTATCATATTCAAAAAGTAGGGATCAGGGGATTTATTAATTAAAATGTAATTTGAATCGACTTCTTTATCTAAATATAGTTTGTCAAGACCAAAAGTTATATATTCTTCTTAATTGGTTGTTATTTATAATTCATCTTTATTCAATTAGGAACATTGATAACCTTTAGTTAGGGAGATGAGCCCTAAAAAAAAAATTATCATTAAAATTAATATTGAATTTTCATTTTGTATTATTCAGTATTTAAGGGCCGAAATGGTATCTTTAATTACACAAATTAAATTAATATAAATAATTTTTTTATATATTCTTTTCTTTTATAAGTTTGGGCATTTTGCATTATGAAATTCGGAAGTTATTCACATATTAATTATAAATTTGAGAATATTTCTCCTTTGGAAACTACTTGTACCAAGAATTATTACCATATATATTTTCAACATAAATATTATTAAATGTAGTATATTTTTACAGTATTTTACTAAAAACTATTGAAACTATTGAAATCTTACTTTAAAATTTATTTTATGTTAATTACACAACCTTAATCAATTGTAGTTATTCTTTTTATTACAGAAATAAATTTTGGAACCAATTACTAGAATTAATCCTCATCAATCTTAATTATTATCCATGATGAAGATCATAAAGTATAACATCTACGATTAAGAGAAATTATTATATTACATTCAATTTGTATTCTGCTATACCTGTTTTATATGAAATTTTTTAAATAAATATACTCTGTAAATTTTTAAGTAACTAACAGATTGAATTATCATTCAATACATATATATCAAGAATTTTTAATATAGATTCTCCGATATTTTTAAGCAAACAAACTATGTTTTTGGTTTATTTTTCATTTTCAATGTTATTAAATAAATGATAATTTTTTTTTTAAATCAAGACAATCTCCAGTGCTTTGATTAAAAAATCATTCTTAAGCCTCATAGAAATCAACTACAACTGTAGATTTAAATTAAAAGTTTGTTTTGATTTCTATTGTTAAGAAATCATTTTAAAATAAACAAATTAAGTTTCGAATTTTGATGAAAGTTCTGAGTTAGCTATAAAATACTTCATTTTTTTAATAAGCATCTTTTGATAAAATTTTTTTGAACAACATAAAAATTTCTGATAAAAAATTTAAAAAATTTATTACTCTTGTAATGTATTTAATATATGTTAATTAAGAATTGAACTTAATTAATCTATAAACTAATGTGAAAATTTCAAAATATTTTAATTCTAAATGCAATGTGAATAAATTAACAAATATTATTAAAAATAAAGCTATAGAAGTACATATTCTAGCTTAATAAGGTTTAATGATTTCAATAAAAATAATAGATCGCATTTTTTTTCAATTAACTTTTTTAATTAAAATTTGTTTTAATCTAATAATTGTAATTAATAAAACTTAGTATTGATTTACCAAAATTTATCAATTTTTAAGTATTGTATTCCAAAAAATAATCAATAGGTTTGAAAAATGAAAATTACATATATATAATAAATTTTCTTATTGAAATATTGGATAGAGTTTGTAGAGTTTATACAAGTTGAATTTTATAATTAACATTAATATGAAAATCAACCTAGTATCACCTCTTTATTTCCATATTTATTATAGAGTGAAATAAATATCAAAGTAATCCACCACCAATTAGAACTAATTTTATTAGTAATTTAATACCTACTATAAGCACCTCATTTGGAAGATTCTCGAAATTCCATAACATTGTTTGACCAGAAAAAACTTTAAAATTATTGACTGCGTAAATGAATAAACTAATTCATTTAAAGTCGAAAAATTTTTTAAGATTAATTTTATCATTAATTCTATATTTATAAATAGTATGCTCAGAGAATTGACTATTATATTCAATATTAGCTTAAAGATATGGATATTAATAATAAGATAGATATTTACTTAATTTTAATATCATAGAAAAATCTGATAATCAGCATTAATACCATAAATAAAGAGATTTTTTTAACTTCATCAAGTTTTTTAACTTCGATTTAATACACTGCTAAACCAACTTCAATTTCACTATTATAAGCTAGACTAACATGATTAGCTGCAAATGACATCATATTAAATCTCCATAATTTAATAAAACTTATTGTAATTTCAAAGATTATGACTTAAGAGTTATAAATTAATTAATTTTATTATCATTAAAATAGATAAACATTTACTGATTACCATCAACTGCAATATCAAAGACATCAGTGATTTTGTAGCCAGTTCAAAACAAAACAAAAAACTTAAATTATAATAATTTGGATGAACTGATTTCATAAAATTAAGAAAAACAAACTAATCACAGAAATTATTCCTGTTTTTGTCCTCAATAAATCTCTTTTTATATATGTATTTTTTATACCCTTTTTTGCATAATCAAAATCAATAATTCTTTATCAGACCTAATCAAATAAAATTTTGGATAAAACAAAAAAAATCATCCTCAAAAATTCTTACGATATATCTAATATTCCCATTTTTAGAATACTCAAATTCATCTAATTATCTAGACAAATTTAAACACAATAAAATTATCATAAATTCTAATTGAAAAAACCATATATTCTAATATAAAAAAGATAAATTATTAATATAGTAATCTAAATCATATATTTGAAAAAACAGAAAAATCAACAGAATTCAAAAATAAAATTTTAATTGATTATCTAATAATTTCTTCTGCATATGATGGAATGTAGATTAACATATATATAATTCCTTTTTGTATATACTCTTCAATAATTATTTATGAATCATTGAGAATCCTTTAATAAACTATATTCGTAAGTTGAAATCCTTCTAACTTAATTTTCATACCAACAGGAATATAACATTAGATGATAAAATCTAATAAAAAATATAATTTATTTAATAGAATTAGAAAATGAAAAGTATTAATTTTTTTTCTAAATTAAAAATTTTTTCAAAATTTCAGCATGTCTAGTGAGGATTTAATTAATTTAACTTTCTAAATTATATTCTAAGAAAAAGCTTAAAAATATCAGCAGGATTTTAAATAAATTGGAATTAGAAGAATAGTAGATTTAACCAAGTACTTGAAAACAAAGTTATGGAATAAAATAGAGGATTTTGAGAAAAAGAAATGGATATTGGTTGAAGTCTTATCCTAATTCTTCAGATAAGATTAATAAATTTTTAATTCTATTAAGATATTGTTAGAAAGCGGAGTGATTTCCTTAGATGTACTAAATGATTTAGATGAAAGTGATTGGATAGAATATAAAATTTAAGATTTAAAGGATCATTTTAAGAAATTCCTTATCATTGATCCATAATTAAAAAATTAATTAGAAAAATTACTTTAGTGTGAGTAAAGGAAAAATGTGATTACTAACCTTATAAATTATTAAGTTTTAAATTATTAAACATTAAGTTTACTATAGGAATCGGAAGCAATAAGTTTAGGTTTTAATAAAATTTAACTCAAATAATTACTGAAATAGAATTCATCATAAAATTAACAACCACATTAAGAAAATAAAAGGCTAGTTGATCTAAAATCAAAATCAGAACGATTAGAAAATATAAATGATTTATAAATTTACTTATCCTTAAATAAATGAAAGAAATACTGCTGAATATAAAACTTTAATAGTAATTGGAGAATCTGGTAGTGGCAAAACAAGTTTTCTTAATTTTTTGTGCAATTATTATTTAGGAGTAAAATCGGAAGATAATTTCAGATTTCTGTTAATTAAAGAAAATCTTTATGGTAAGAGTTAAGCTATGAGTTAAACTTAAGATATAAATATTTATTATTTGAGACCTTATGATAAATTGGTTGGTTTAAAGATAATTGATACTCCAGGATTTGGTGATTCAAGAGGTATAGAATAGGACATGAAGATTGCGTAGCAAATAAAAGAATTATTTTAAAAGAAAGTGGAAACAGTTACAGCGATATGTTTTGTAGTTAAAGCAAGTTAATCAAGATCAACGATAAGCTAAAATTATATTTTAAATTAGATGAAATAATATTTTGGATTAGATGTTAAATAAAATATTATTTTTATATTTCCATTTAGCACAGCAGAAAACCCTTTAGCAATAGAATCTTTAAGATTTTAAGGAAATGAATCATAAATGGCTAATGAAGTTAGTGAGCTTGTAAATGAATTTATAGATAAATCGATGAAAACTAAGGATGAGTGGTTTTTTAAAGTTGATAATAAAGCAATATTATATAATTTCAATAGTTCTAATGAGCAAGAGTGTTAATTCTATAAATTTCTGTGGGATATGTCATATTCATCTTTTCAAAAATTAATTGAGAATAAATTATTAAGAATCAAGGATAATAGCTTGTAATTGACTAAAGCAGTAATTGCAAAAAGAGACAATTTGGTTTTATAAGTTTAGGCTTATAAATAAAAGTTAAACAAAAATGTAGAATTATAAAAAGCTATTTATGATGAAATAGAAAAAATAGAAAAATGGGACGAGAAAATAAGCAATGCAAAAAATAACATTCAATTTTATAAGGAAAAAAAAGTCAAGGTTCCTATTTCTAAAGACGAATCAGTAACAAATTGCAACATTTGTGAAAATACGTGCCATTATATTTGTTTTATTGATGGAAATAATAAGTTGTATTGCGAAGCAATGGATGATTTTTATAATTGTACTATTTGTGAAAAAAAATGTCATTATACTGCACATTAGAATGATAGATTTAGATATGAAATTAATTTAGAAGCAGATGAAATTGAAGTAGAAAAATATCAAAAAAAATGCCAGGATAAAAAATTAAGTAAATAGCAAATTTTAAAGGATATAGAAGAACAATAGAAGTAAAATTCTGTTTAATTTTTGTAAAATGCTCAAAAAATATTTGAAATTTATAATGAATTAAGAACAATTGCATTAGCTCCTAGTCACTATGAAAATCAAGCCTAAATAGTAGAGGAAATGATATAGTAAGAGTTATCAGAATAAAACGATGGTTATGTAAAACGAGTTGCAATTTTAAGATAATTAAAAGAATAATTGGAAGATATTCAAGAAGTTAGTTCAAAAAGTAAAAGTATAGCAAATGAGGAGTAATAAGGAAAAAAGGATTAATTGGAAGATTTACTAAAACCGTCATAGTCCCTTACTTCGACCAACAGATCAAGATCAGTAGCACCAACTAAAAGGAGTTGATATTAAAATTGATTTAAATAAATAATAAAAATTTTGTATTTTATTTGATATTATTGATAACTCATATAAATTGGTATTTGTCACCAAAAAACATTAGTGACAGTTTCCCATAATGATTTATTTTGTTGATCTTGTTATTCAGATTTATGTTATCTTAATAAAACATACCCTGTATCAGATGTGAATGCATTAAGAAGGGTGAGTTGAACATATTATTCAGTTAATTCACCACCAACATTGAAAACATAGAGTTGGAAGGTGGGATTCAAATAATAAGTTTAGAGTAAGTTTTCTTTGATTTCAAAGTTTGTGATAATGTTAGCATAGAGTCTTGGCTAGAAATAATAAATAAAATATGATTACGAATGGTATATTCTTGGGTATATAGACTACAAAATCAGTAACTTAAGGATATCCGAATTTGGATTGAGTTCCTCCTACAAATTTGATTAGTGGTACTCCTTAAATAGGATCTTTGGGCAAGAGATATGAGGCTAGGAGTAATTGACTATTATCAGAATAGGCAATAACAGCATAGTCATTACCAATAGAAGCTTTGTTTAGAGCAGGCCAGTTGGAATATTGATTTAAGAGATAGATGACATTTTAATAGGATAAGGGTAATCCAGATGATACATTTTTAGCATCAAAAATCAATTAGATAGCATAATGGGCAGATGTATCAGTTGTAATAAGTACTTTAATTCTAAGAGTTAAATCTGTTGTTTAATATAATGGTGTAGTTAATGGTAATACTTAAAAATATTAGGAAGATGAAGCCACAAATTATCCTTGATTTATGAAAGTATATAGATTCAATGATTAGAAAGCAGTTTGCCATGTAATGACTCCAAAAGTACTTAAAGTTCCATCAATTGCATATAAGTTTTATTTGGCATCAACGATAAGAACTTTAAGATAATTGGTGACACCAACTTTGAATGGAGCAATGTAAAAACTGCTGAAATAAGATGATTAATTTCCAAAGAATGCTTTATCAAATGTTTTTTGTAAATCAAATGTAACCTATTATGTATCAGCAGACCATTTATAGACTTGAAGAGAACCTTCAAAGCTTTTTGGTCTTTAAGGATTACCATTTAAGACAAACACATAGTTACCTTAGACAGCAAGTTAGGAGACTGTGAAAACTCCATCAATAGATTAAATGGAACCAAATTAATGACATTCAAGTAATCCAGTGGTTGTACATTTAGCTACATGGAATACTTTATTATTATTGAGTTGACATGTAGCAAAGATATATGCACCATCTTCAGTTGCAACAATGTGATCACATGTTTATGATTGAGTTGTTGATAAAGATATAGAATAACTAGATTCTTCATTATTTTCACTATCAGCTATCAAAACTCTAAGTGTTTCTTTGTTAGATAAATAGATTGTTCTTGAACCTTTATATGGCGCAGCATCAACAATATGATAACCATTAAATGTACCAGAATCCATTTATTATACAGTCTATATTGGTCGAACATATGAATCACATTAATTACAATCAATATCTAATGAGACTGCTTAACCTTCAAACCAATCTGCTACTAAATCGATATTTTATTCTGACTTTGTTGCATTCAAAGGTCTATAATCAAGAACATTTTATTCAATTCTTATTGTAGTTTAAGTATTCACTAAATTGATTACTTAATAATAAGTGATTGGAGTAATATCATTATAATTAGTAACTTAGAATTTAATTGTGTAAACTGAGAAATATGATTATGAATCATAACTTGGTTATATTGTTAAAATTGGATAATTGAAATAAGAATACACTTTCTATAATGTACCACTATTTACATAGAATACCATCTAATTTGATCCTGCTGTTGACATAACAAGTGATGTTCCATCTGCTATCTTACTACCTAAAGGAATCACTTTCATCAGAGAATCTCTTAACAATTTTCCTGGACCATATACCAAAACTACTGTCTATGCACTCTTACTATCATATGCTCTCACAAATAGAACTCCAGTATCAGAACAGAAATCTGATTATAATGGAGTTTATAGAGTATACCAATATAATGGAATATTTTTCATCAAATGGATTGAATTCAGATTCTAAAGATCATATTCTTAAATTAAATTTTAAGTGCTAGATTTTAATACTATAAAGAAACTCTCTAATCCTACTGCCACATCTATTGATCCTTTACTCAACATTATTGTCTTTATTATTGTGAATTCTGCATGATAATCTGCTACTATCACATTATCATCATTTGCTATAAACATCAAATAAGAATTATGAACTCTATTTCCAAATATTCTTTATGGATTCCAAGAACCTGTAAATCCTCTATATCTAAGCATTACTTCTGTTAAAGAATATTCCAATTCAAATGGACTATATGTTGAACGAATATCTATTTATTTCTTATTTCCCAAAATAAAATAAAATCTATCCTTCAATACTGTTACACTTGATATTTTGTTTTAACTTTCTTATGGGTATGTTATTGAATCTATTTCATTAGTTCCATTTACACCACTCATTCTAATTGTGGCTTAATAATCATTATCCAATGTTAAATGATATATATTAAATCCCTAATACCACCAAATGAAATTATTCAAATTCAATGTAGATTTCAATGAAAATTTCTAATATTCCTAACATACAGATCTTGCTTTGAATTTATCTCTTATGTGACATTAATACATTGTTACATTCTTGTCTTATGTTTATAATAATAAAGCATAACTTTCATCATTTGCATCCAATACCAACACATCAGAGTAAATCACTTAAGATGGACTTGGTAAACTTATTGATTCAAGAAGCATTTCTTATAATTAAGTAATCTTTGCTGTCACTGTTGTAGAATCCAATTAAGATACTAATTGATTATAATTCAAATTAGGTCCTGATGCTAATGGATCAATATTGAATGGTTCAGGTATATCATAAATCAAATTAGGAAGTTACAATTCATCTGTGGGCTACACTGAATAATCACTAGCATTGTACACCCTGTAATTTATTGTCACCTTACATTAACTTGAATATGTATCTGTTGCTATCAATTAAAATTGTTATAATGTTTAAGTAGTGTTTTATGTGCTTGGAAATCTTAACAAACCATGAGTTAATGAATATCTTCTTGAATCTACCTATGTTATTGATATCAACTCTGTTTCATATGGATTTATTATGTATCCTTTTGCTCCTTCTAACACTTCTTTATAAATGAAATCCTCATGCTCTGTGCTGAACAAATATGTGGTTCCTTTCTATTATATTATCAAGAACTATTATGAAATTACTAATGTTGCTGGATAAGATGCTGAAAAATCCAAAATATAATTATTTATGGGTTTCTTACCCTCCACTACTTAAACATAATCATTATATAAAATAGCTATGACTTCTTTAATTGTGCCATCATCTTACAATAGATAATCTACATCGAATTCATAAGCTTGATCTTTTGAAGTTACGATTCTATCAACGAAAACAAATTCACCATTTCCCTAGAATTCTAAAATATAGATTCCATCCTTTGCTGTCAAAATATAAACTAATCCATTTGGAAATACCTTGAAATCAATCAAAGAGAAAATGAATTTTTCTGGATTTTATACATCTGTGATAACTCCTAAAGTTGGTGCATCTAAAACACTTTATAATCTAGGTGTTCCATCACTTCCAATATAGAATACTTCAAGAAGAGAGGATTAATCTAATCCTGTTTTTTCAGTTGCATATGCAGGAGTAGCTCTGAAGAAGTAAGTATGTTCATGTCCTAATTTATTGGTGAAGACAACAGATTATGAAATTCTTTTAGTATTGACCTTGTAATTATTGTAGTTTCCATTCTAATGAATTCTTGAATTACCATTTTTGTCAACAATGAAAAATTTATTAGTAAATGGCAATTTTTGACTATCAATACAATCTAGAATGAATTGATCCTTATTCAAATAATCTACACCAAGACATGAAAGATAAGCACTTCCTGTAATGACACTTAATTTCTTATTGAATTAAGGAGGAGTAGCATTGTCTCCTTATGCACCTTCTGCATAAAATAAATCAATAGAATCCAATTCTACTTCAATAAAGACAAAATGATTCATCCACACTCTTTGATCTTTCTCAGTCAAGGCACGAGAGGCTGTCACTCTATTAATTGATTCAAAATGAGGTTTTGGACTACTTAATTAAGCAAATGGTTTTTGAATTTGAAACATTGATTAAGGAGGGCTGAGGGAATAAGTCAAATAAGCTCCTTCAAAGAAAGTATCTTTCAAATCCCATTCAATAGTTTCACCTGTAGAGGGAAATACTTTAACTGAACTAAGTTTTGTATCACATGGTTAGAGTTTGAGTTACTCATGAGCTGCTACTGCAATTACGATCAAAATAAAGATTTTTGATGTCATCGCAATAAATAAAAATAATAATATGGCACAATGAATATGAAAATATATATTTCTGCATAATGATGTCATGTTATATGTGGAAAAATTAAACATATTCACCATTAATTAATTAATTATGATTATATTACGCATGTACCTATTGTCATTATTGCCAATAATGGTATTCCCTACCTGTGGTAAGAGATCTCATTTAATTTTAGTTACTCGAGTGGAATAAGATCATGTTTATCCTACAGTAAGGGAATATTATAAATGGGATATCAAAAATTTTATAACAGGGGATAATTTAGTTTATCAAAAGGATTCTCCAACAACTCTTTTCTAACTTGAATAACCTCTACACAAAATAAGTGAAGTGGATCATTATACTGGTAATATAATTATAATTGATTTTAGCAAATCTTGATATAATTGCAATAAGAGCTTTCGATATTCCTGAAACAGGAGCATGGACCAACGATTTTGCATTCATGGGTCAAGATCCTGATGATTATTCTTGGTGGATTTACTATTCAGAAGGGTAATGATTAATAAATATCATATATTAGAAAACAAGTATAAATGAATTGGGCTCCTTAATTTACAAATAATATTTAATTTGAAAATTAAAATAAGTTGATTAAATGTTTGGATCTTGAATATATAGACAGGAATACATTTTTGGTTGATTGTGTTGAACCATAAGAATAAACAGGTGATGATCCTATACCTGCAAAAAACTATGTCTATATTATAAAGAAGGGAGATCCTCCTGAGATTAAGACAGAATTCTCATATTCTAGAAAATATCAGACTGTGACAGACAGAAAGGTATAGTATCATGTTTACAATGCTTAAAATATTGGTGAAAGTCCTAATGAAGAACCTTTAAGGATCTTATTAAGAGGTCAATATGCCTATGGAACTCCAGGCAGTAGTATCAATAATTTAGATGGAGATTGTATTATTGATTTATTAAGAAATAATGAAAAGAATGATATTGTAGAGACAACATAACATTTAGATAGAGGATTATTAATACAAGATTTAGGTATAAAAGAAGAAGATAGAGAGAATTTTAAATTTACTTTGATTGATTTTAAAGTAATGCCAAATGGTGATATTTATGTATTAGATGCCTTTAATGGAATATTTATATATTATATAAATTCAAAATCTGAATTTAAATTTAAGAAAAAAATAGATGTTGGAACTGATTTAGCTTATGCATTTGATGTTAATAATAAGATAGACTTTTAAGGCATTAATCATGTTCATATAGCAGTAGTTCATAAGAAATCAGTAGTAGAATATATAGATGGAGTACAAAAAGGTGGATGGTTAGATGCATTTGAAGCAAGACATCCTTCATTTATATTTGCAAGTTAATAATTTTTAATTGTAAATCCAGGAGGAAATAATCTGTATTTATACAATTCTGATCATTAATATTTGATCCATACAGATACATTAATTTAAAATATATATTTGGTCAATCCCTATGAACCAGATTTGATTGCTATTACAAATTCATTTGCTTACAGATATGAAATAGGATATGCTAGAATAGCAGTATATTCTTATGAAGCAACATTGGGAAATAATACAGTATATTTTTCAGCCATAGGTTCAGATTAGAGAAAATGTACTGCTTTTTTGAAATATTAAATAATACCTGAGAATGATACTCAAATTTATGATGTTGATCATGATCCATTCCCTAAGGTAATGTAACATCCTTCTGAACCAATTGAAGTTTAAGAATTTGCAGCAGGACCAAACTTGATATATGCAAATGGAGATGATTCATAAAAAGATCATGTTATTGTAGATATTCATACAATTTGGGAACTTAATATTACAGGATTGATGTTTCCTACTGTTTCAGATGTAGCATATGCTGATATACTTATTGATCCTCATTGGACTGATAATTATAAGTTTTGGTTCCTTTATTAATTGGAATCCAATAAATAAATTGAAATCTTTGAATGTGTCACCTAAACTAAATTATCAAGAGATGTTCATTGTGAAGAACATGTTAAATTTAAAATTCCAAATAAATTAGATCCAATTAATTCATAATTTGATTGGGATGCAGAAGAAGGTGATATCTTAACACTGTAATTTATTGAACATGATTATTAAATATCAATCTATGAAAGTAGTCATGATTCCTCAGATCCATTGTATTTTATAAAATATGATTAATTACCTGAAAATAAGATCACATCATTCACTGTTTTGAGAAAAGCAATCTATGTTGTGTTGCCTAATAAAAAAGAAGTTGATGCCTGGTTTGGATTCTTTCCTACACCCACTTAACATATTATCTCTAGTTAAACTATGAAAGATTAGGGAAGTGAAAGAATTTTTGAACCTAAAAGAGTTTTTGGTAATCCTGCTCTTAAAAGTGAATTCGTATTGATTTAATCAAAAGATTGTATTTTCTTTGGAGATATGAGAAATACCTTCACTTTGATTTATATTTTTGACATCATACCTGATGCTGAAGTTAGAGCATATCTAGGTATGAAAACTATATTTATCGTTTAAAAAAGTCCTACTTTAGGATTCAAGATTTAAGAGTACAATTATGAAAAATTGAACAATATTTATTTGATGAAAGAATTACCACTTTATGATTATGTTATTCAATCTCCATTAACTACTGACTTCTGTTATTAAACTGGATTCTTATTTGTACGTGCATTAGATCAATCATCTTAAGAAACAGTAATCTTAGTTTATGAATCAGATGTTCTCTATTAATTATCATTACATAAAGTAATTAAAACACATTTAAAAATCAATGATGGCCAAACTATGAATATGGCTGCTGCTGGACATGATTAAATGTACATGTATGTCAACAATCAACAAAATGTATAAAAAATGATTGGATTTTTAAGAGATGCTGTTGCAATATTATAACCATCTCATCTATCTAATCAATATGTAACAGATTTAAAGGCTACTGTTAATATCACGAATTAAGCAGTAACAAAACCAAAATCTATTGTATATGATATGAAATATATCAATACTTAAACGTATATAAACGTTAATTAAGATGAATTGTCTAAATAAAACGGACAATTTGTATTCGTCAATTAAGCAGCAGATTAACATGTAGAAGTCAACACAACTGGATGGTAGTCTGGATAAGTTATCAAGTATGACATTACTTGTGATTAATGTGAATCCCATTTAATTCAGGGTGTTTAACCAGTTTATCATATTACTGATGGATCACAATATTAATAACATTTTGTTGATGGAGTCGCTGCAAATCATGAAATGATATTTTAAACAAGTGATTCAATAATCCTCTAAGATGCAAAAGGAAATTGGGTTGGAACACATAAATTACCAGTTGGTACTGGTGCTGATTGTATATCAATTACAGCTACTGATGATGGAATAGTTGTATTTAGTGGATGTATTGAAAGAGGCATTGTTAATATTTATCTATCATTTTGTGATGGTAAGTCATGCTCTGCTGCTACACCTCCTCTTTAATAAATTGCATAAGGTGCTAGACGTCCATCCAAACTATTATACAGAGATGGAATCTTATTTGTTTTGGATAATTATAATGATAAACCTACTTATTCTGATGGAACTGTAAGAGTACATAAGGTTAATCTTAATTAAGAAGCTAAAACTTGGGATCTTGATGCAGGAAAGGTCATTAATTCATCGTTTTTAAGTACTGATCTTACTATTCCATTCTAAGCTTCAGATTTTGATGTTATCAAATATGACGTTGGTAATGTAAATTATTATAAGATTTTATTATCCAGTGCCCTTTTAAGAATATGGTTTGTTGATATATTTTGGGATAATGGAAACATTAATTTTATTTAGCATGATAAATTTGAGATTTATGAATTAATTTAAAATAAATTTGCTATCGATGATTTAACTCGTTTCTATTAAATTCGAGCAGTTAAATCAACTAAAAAAGATAATAAACTTTATACAACTGCTTTAATATCAACAAATAATATGGCTACTTATGGTGTCACATTCATTTTTGATATTTCAGAACCTTCAAATAAAGGAGCACCTGTACAAAGAGATGCGACTGTTCCGTTTTTACTTGCCAATTATGGAACATGGAAATAACTAAACAAACTTACTCTTTTTGAAGATCATGTAGCTATTGCTTATACAGATTCAAAATAGAGTATAATTTTGGTGGCTGTTTATTTATTGCCATCTATTAATCATAATGCTATTTAAGAAGAAGGGGAAACAAAAATTATCACACTTATTGGAGGTGAATAAGATCAATAGCAAGTACAAATCTCTACATAATTCGTAATGACACTATCCAAAGATGTTGAATAAGCAAGGGTAATAATATTATTTTTATATTATAGCCTGTTCTTCATACAAATCTTGTTTATAATATTGCATAAAAAGAAAATATGTTAATAAAATATGGAGTTCATGATTATCCAAGATTATTGATACAAAAGGGAGATTAGATTAAAGAACAAAATGTTTATATCACTGCTAGAAATGATTATGGATCTGCTAAAGGTGTTATTCATTTAACTAAAAAAAATCCACCTGGTCCTGATCCCCCTGGTCCTAATCCTCCTGGTCCTGATGATGATGATTCGTAATTCTAATTTATATCCCTTTAGTTCAAGTAGTAATTGGTGGTGGATTACTTTAATTGTCATCCTTGGAGTTGCTATCCTTGGTATTGTTGGATATTTTGCTTATCAAAGATTTTATAAAAGACAAAACACTCTTTTAATAGATTAATCATCTTGATTTATCATAATAATAATTTAAATATTAAATCCTAAAATTCATCTGTTTATTGCTGCAATTTAAATATAATCGTTGATATTTTCATTTTATTTTCAATTTAAGCTTCCCTAAGTAATAATTAATAATATATTTTATATATATAATTTTTCAGACATCATTTTATAATATCATTTTATATAATTTATTCATTTCAGATTCTTGAGTATTTGACCTTTTGATTCAATGCTCCAATTACAACTTTATTGATTATTGTCAATTATTTAATTGGAGTCATTATATAAATCTTAATTAAATTATTCATATAATTCATGTTTGAATTAACTATTTTAGTATAAAAGAAAAACTTTTAAACCTTCTCCCATGTTTATTTCATCATAAGGTTTTACTTTGAAATAAGGATTAGGCTAATTTAAGTATTTTTCTTTTATATATGTATAGAAGCGATTTTTTACCATATTTTCCTATTATATAAATGATCAATATTATACAGATCTCCCTGTCATTTTTTCTGATATTTTACTCCATTAAGGTCCATTCTTTAAATATTCTTAGTAAATTCTTTAATCTTCATCCTCAGTCATAGGACTATGATTAAGATTTGGATCTAGAACATTTTTAAACCTTCTTCTAACTTATTTACCTGTTTTATTTATCATTTATCGAGCTATGGTATTCCATGATGGACCCACCTCCTTAAAAATTCTTAACAAAGTTTGATCCTCATTTTAAGTCCATCGTTTAGCCTTATATGTTTGAAAGCCTTAGGACTTTTTAATTTTCTTCCATCTCTAACAACATTAAGAAGCATTTCTTTATTCCATTTGTTATGCTACCATAAGCCAACGATGACCATATAGTGAAACATAAGCAATTAAATTTTAATCTTCCTCAGGTGTCCATTTAGTTCTTAAAATAATTGAAAAATCTTTTTTTTAAATGCCTTCCTCATCAATATTTGTTTTATGCTTATGATTTTATTTCCTGCCCTTGTTTTTAAGACTCATCCAGATTATATAAAGAAGATTTAATTAATTTGAGCAATATCTATTTTTTCACTCTATATATATGCTTATTTAAAAATTTTTTGATAGATATGAATAATATTAATAAGAACTACTTGAACTTGATTTATTAGAGAATATCTGGGATAATATGCTTTTTCTAAGTATAATATATTTATATATAGCATTTTTGTAAATAAAAATTCTAACGGGAGTAGAGTAATTCTGAAATCTCTAAATTTTCCTCACTTAAAGCTTATTCCCATCAAATGCAATAAGAACAATTCATAAAATAATGAGAATTCATAAGAAAATTAATTACGTCAGTATTTTATTCGTATATGTCTTAAAGACTTTTTTAACAATTTAGTATAAAAGATTGGTAAGTCTCAGCGTAGAAAATCTTAAATATTTTGAGTAAGAAATTCTAATTATTATATAACAGAAACAGCAATTAACAACCTAAAATATGTTTATATTATTTTATATAAATAATATTTATTATTGTAAAATATTTTAATTTCCTTTTAATCCGAAAAATATCAGATTTGCAAGTCATTAAATATTAAATTTATTTGAGTTCAAACTGCAAAATTAAGCGTTCAGAATAGTTTTCTTGAAAGGTATCTATTTTTATTTTTTAATAAATATATGGTTAATAGTCTTTTATTTATAAGTAATATCATATAAATAATTTTTAATAGCTTGATAGTTCTAGTTTTGTAGACAAATTTCGAAATAACTGATTAAGGGTAAACTCCGTGATAAAAACATATTATCGGTTAGAATTTAATATAAATATTATTTGATAAACATTAATATAAATGAAAAAAAATCATAATTTGATTGCTTAAATAATCTGATTTTGGTAATGTAAACTTAAATAAAAAGATAAAAGAAAAGATATTAAGAAAATGAATTTATCCAATTTTCTAGAAGCTGGTTTAATATTGGCTCTTTCAATCAAACTATTGTTAAATTTTTAAACATCTTGCTATCATAATTAAAAAAGAATAATTACTAATTCTTATTCTTTTTTTGTGACTTCTTATTGTAATACTTCAAATTTATTGCAAAAGTATTCAGCTTCAACTTTAGCTTTATCAGCAGTAGGTATAGCAATAACACGTGTGGGTTCTACTTATCCAAATTATTTATTAACAGATTAGAACATTTGACTTGAATTTCCTTGACTTTATGCAACGATTTTTCTATCTTTGGTAAGAATAGCAATATTAATTCTTTATTTTTCAAATCTCCTCATTTTATCTAAAAAAATAGGTCCAGCATCTTGAACACCTTGAGGAATGATTGTTGTAATCAATTATAGTTTTTCATTGAAATCTTTAATTGAATTATTTTCAAGAACTTTGCTATGAAGTGTTATATTGACTAATTAACTCTATCTAGGTAAAACTATTCCTAAAGGTGGCCTGACCAAGAAAATGTTGAGATTAGTAGCCTTAAACTAAAGATTAGTATTGAATAAAATTACCTTAAAAGCAATTGGATGTTAAGTATCATTATATAAAGTGATAGAGGAATGCATATTGTCTAATTTATTATATTCGAAATCAACTTGAGGAGAACTTAATCTTAGTGTGTCCATGTTTATAAATAATTTAATTAAATCACTTCACAATAACATTAGCAATCAGAGGGCCCAAAAATATCCATCCAACAGTTACACCTACAGTTAAAAGTAAAGCAGTTAATAGGAACTTACAAATTTTATTATACAAATCAGGACCTAAAATTAATATTTGTAATAACCCATAATATCCTTAATAAAACCAAGTGGATTAGTGATATCAAATGATAATCTACCAGTAGGTTCATTTAATGGAGGAAAAACATTAGGAGGATTTCTTCCATAACCATTAGGTTTATTTTCAGCCTCAGTCAAAGGTAATAATTCAAAAGAACATAAAACTTATCCTTATGATATTTTCTATCCTTCTTCATCTACTGCATCTGGATGATAAACATCTAACTAAATTTTATAATAATTTAAATAGATACCCAAAATCTATCTGTAATTACACCACCTTTTTCTCTTATTCTTTAATTAATTTATGTAGCTTAAAGTCTCTTTACTGCTTTATCAATCATTTTATGTGTATGTAAACTAAAAGTAGTTTCTCCAATTAATTCATCTGATCCTATAATATCCTTATCCCACAATTATATTTTAAATTTATCAGTTCCAAATTCATCAGGAAGGGGAGGATATGTGACTTTATTTTTAATTCTCCAATTAAAAGATCCTTTTGCTCTACATCTCCAATGAATATCTGTTTCTTAAAGTTCTTAATTTGCAATTCCTGCTTTACAATATAAATCATTGCATTTTTCCAATTCATCTTTAAATACACAATTTCTAGTTTCAAAAATAATTACTCTTAACTCAAATTAATAACGAGGTGGAGCAGTAATTTTAATTAATGGTTATTATTTTGCAAATACCTTTTCAATTAAATCAATCCATAATTATAATCTACCTACTGAAGATCCAAATTCATCTTTAATATTTCTATTTTCTATAGGTTTCATTTAATATTAATGCCACATTACAGAAAAATATCTATCTTCTAAATCAATTAATGATGTACCAACCAATTCATCACCAATTGATTAGGCACTCCAAATTTCAATTTCTAGAATTGCAGAACCTGGAACTTCCATTTATAATTCAAATGGAAAATAAAATTAAGGACTATTTGTACCTTATCTTAATGAAATCTATTTTAAATCATGTTCCTTTGTTGCAGTTCTTAATTTTACATATAAATCAGGTGGTTCATCACTTCCACTTTAAATATCTATTCCTTATAGGATATATAATCGACATACAAATTATTTAGGTTTCATCATTTTAATATACATATCTCTCTTTTTTTCAATATCCTATCCAGGTTTTACTTCCAAAAATAAACATTTAAAATCACAAACTCTTTAAGGTTCATTTTTCTCTGCTAAAAATTAAGTATCCTTACCTCTATTTTATCCTGTCATTATTGTATATTTTAAAAATTTTTTACTTATTTTCATTTTATCTTCCAAATCATCAGGTAAAAACTTTCTACCCTTTAACCAAACTGGAGTTACATCTAAATCTTCTCCAGGATCTGTATCAAAATCTTCATATGTTTCAATATCTATTATTTTTTTCTTTTTTGGTAATAGAGCTGCAAATCCAAATAATTTAGCTTTTTTAAAACCTTTTTATCCCTTTTTCTTTACTTTAGGTTTTTTAACTGCATCCATATTGTCTTTTTATGCAGAATTCATTGATAATGCTTTCGAAGATACTTTAGATGCTTTTGAAAATGATAAATCAGTTGGAACTTATAATGTCTTTAAAGGCATTTATTATTAAGGTAATTATGATAATTATTGAGATAAATTCATTTGTGGTGAAACAGCTTTAACTTCTTATAATTATTATGATTATCTAAGATTTATTTCTGCTTAATTTTTTATATGTTAATCTGTTTCAAAGACAACTTTTTAATCAACTTAACTTAATGCTCTAATACTTCTTTAAGATCCTGGAATTGGAGGTTAAATAACCTTTTATCCAATTTTCATTTATGAATCATTCATTTTTTATGATTTTTGTTCTGAATGTACAATTTTTGATTCATCTAAATTACCTTAAAAGTTTAATTCTTC
This sequence comes from Paramecium sonneborni, assembly GCA_905182985.1. NCBI lineage: Eukaryota > Ciliophora > Oligohymenophorea > Peniculida > Parameciidae > Paramecium > Paramecium sonneborni. The sequence continues at coordinate 100,315 of CAJJDN010000130.1, read as the reverse complement.
AAAATTTTATTGACTAGCTTGACTTCCTCCATTTTTATTTTAAATTGGTGATATTGGAATAGAAGGTTATTTTTATTAGAAATCTTATTATTATGATTATTATCTCTCTATCTGTTATTATTATGATTATCTTCTAGATTAATTATTATCATCTTTTTATATAGATTATTATTTTGATCTAGGTTATTATTATTCAGATTATCTTCTTGATTATTATTTCTAAATTTCAATTTATTATTATTATTATACTATTGGTTATGGTTAAGATTATTATTATGAAGATCTTCTTGATTATTATTATTATTATAATAATTATTATTATTAAGATTCTCTTCTTGATTATTCTTATTATTATTATTCTTATTATAATTATTATTATTATTAAGATTCTCTTCTTGAATATTCTTATTATTATTATTATTGTTATTATGATTCTCTTCTTGATTATTCTTATTATTATTATTATTATTATTATTATTGTTGTTATTATGATTCTCTTCTTGATTATTATTATTATTATTGTGATTCCCTTCTTGATTATTGTTATTATTAAGGTTATGCAATATCTTGTTATTATTATTAAGATTCTCTTCTTGATTAATGAGTTTAATAAGGATTATCTTAATTTGCATCTGGATTTTCCATAGGTTTTGTTACTCTGACAGGTATTTATTCTTCTGGAACTTATTCTTCTTTAGGAAACTATTCAATAATCAAATTGCTTTAATTAGAATAATGAGATTATTATTATTATTATTATTATTAATTTTGCATTTCTTATCCTACTTATAAACCACCTCCAAATGTAGTAGGTCTATATACAGGTATGTCTTCTTGTAAATTCATTAAATCTTATACATGAGATTCTCCTATTTAAGATTATTTAAGTAATTCTTCTTCCTCCTCTCTTATACGTTAATAATCTTCATCTTGTTTTTTTATGAAATCTTAATATTCGTAATCATCAACAACTCTTTTTTTGAAAGGTAATTCTTAAGGAATATTTAAATCAATTTTCTCAAGATCAAATGGTTCATCTTCTTCATTAGCATTAGCTTCTTTAATTTGTGCTAAAGTAAGTGGTTTTTATCTTTCTTCAAATTTTTTCATCAATTCATTTTCTTCTTCATCTGATTCATTAAATTCAGTAGGTAATTACTCTCCAGGTTTCAATTTGATTTTAGTATAATATTCTGCTAATATCCTAGAGAGTTATATAGTTTAAACACCTAAAAGTTTAGGTTTATCTGGTAATTCTTAATTCCAGACATAACAATCAATAACAGGTGAAAAATTTTGATTTTTAGGTACATCAACACTTAATGGAATCAATCTATTTATATTAACACCCTTCTCCTTCACTTTCTTATAATCAGTATAAATTGGATCATAAGAATCACCACTGATGTCAAATGATACACAAACATTACTTGGAGTTATATTTTAAACCATATCTTCAAAATTACGTAATCCTATACAAAATAGATTTAAATCCTATTTTATACAATTTGGATAAATGCTCTCTTCCGGTATAAGATTAGCCTTCTCTTTTGGAATTATTGAATATGCTAACAATATTTAACCTTACACTTCATTTGTAGCATCATACTTTATATTATACCATTTCGGTTTTTTGTAGAACATATCAATAATCTCTTTGTCTGTTTAGAATTACATCTTTTATGCTTCTAAAGTTATCCAAATTCTTCCTATTAAATCATATGTTGCTTTATTATCCTCATCTAAATCTTGATCAAAAACCATTACAAACATTCCTGATGGCACTACAACCTCTTAATCTAATGGATATAATTTCACATTCAATTTTAATGTCTCATACCAACCAGGATTCAATGTCTATAAACATGCCTTTGATTATACAATCTATCCTGCACATCTTATCTTCACTAAAGGATCTGATGTACCTGTGGCATCAGCAGGAGGAATATTTCTTCCTAAATACAAGTATACCCTCAATTAATAATCAAGTTTTATTTTAGGATTAGGTTTATAAGGTATTCTTTTCCCTGGATTCTTACTCATCAATTAAATATTAGCATATAAAAATCCTGGAAATTCATCATCTGATACCAAATCAAGTGATCTATCTTCAGTCAATTTAAGAACTTTTGCTTTGGTTTGAACATCTAATACATCTTTTGCTTTGAGTCTAATAAAACTGTGTCTACGATCTTCTATATTATCATCTGCCATATAAACAATAATGTCTGGTATTTCATCAGGGTTTTTAGGAAAGAGTACTTTTTTATCTGGTAGATTTTCATAGAACATTAGAGATCCATCTTAATTAGTTGCAGGTTAACTGACTAAAAGATATGGTCCCATTTTAATTTGTATAATAGATTATTTTCTAGATGGAAATTCATGTCCTTCAAGTAAATCAACTCTAAGTACATAACTTTTTTATTCCGGAACAGGCATAGGTTTTTCTGGAAATTGATAAATTAAATCTTCTTTATATGTTTTAGCATCTCTTTAATCAAATCGACAAATAGTGAAACAGATTCTTCCTCTATAATGAGATCCCATTGTAGTTCCAAATAAATTCATCATATCAGCCTTTTTAGATTCTCCCCTTAATGGAGCACCATATAGATTAGCCCAAATAGGTTATGATTCATATTCTGGGATTGATTTGAATGGAATTTAAAATGTTCCAACTAAATCATCATCTCCAAGAAGATCATGATCATAAACACTAATATCTACCAATTTACTTTGATTTGGTAACATACAAGCCAAATTCAATTATTAATACCATTCAGGATTTCTACTTGTGATAATTTTAGATTTAATTTTAGATCCTCCATATTTAACAACAACATAAGCATCAATTTCAGGTGCTGTCATATCTAATGGAACCATATGCTCTCCTTTAAGTAAATTGATACGGATACAATGAGGCCATTATTAAATCTTTTTTGGTGTTAAAGTAGCACCTTTAGTGGCATCTGCTTTTTTTTCAGTAGCTACATCATGAACAAATGGTTCATCATTAGGTCCTAATACCATTATATTACAAAGAATATATCCCATTGTTCCTTCTCTTTCATCTGTTGGATCTGAAAGAGCAAGGTATGTACGATATAATTCATGATGCAAACTAAAATATACACTACTCAAATCTAATTCATATGATCCAATTATTTTATTCCCTAATAATGGATTCTTACGATCAATTGCAGCCACATTTATAGTAGCTGTTTATAATTAAGCCTTTTTCATGTCATTTAATTTGAATGAAATCATTTAATTGAAAATTGGACTTAATTAATTCTTAACCACTTTTGTACGTTTCACCTATCCATTTACACTCACTTCTATAAAAGCGCTGCAAGCAGATCCCTTTGAAGAAAGGAGTCCTATACCTGCAAAACCAGATATACTAAAATAATATTAATACATAACATACGTAGGTATAAGATCATTTGCCTCTAGAACTCTAATTTACACTGAATAATCACCTTCAACCATTTTGTAAGTCTAGATTATAATTCTATAAATTTTACTTTGATTTCTTCATCTTCTTTTTATTTTTATGCCATTATAAATAATAATTTTTATTATAAAATATTTATATTTTTTCTTTTTAATGATAAATTTCATGTTTTTACTACCAAACTAGGTATTTAATCTATATTAGCATAAGAATAGATATGTTGTACATAAGGTCCCTTTATGAAAATATCAGAATCAGTCAAATCTTCATTTTACCATTTTATTAATGGATGATCAATAACAGGCATAGAATAATGATATGTCTAAAATAATTTTGCTTCCTTTGTAGATATAGATATCGTATAGGTTTTATTTGATAATAATTTCACTGGATTTCTGAATTCAATATAATATAAATGTCCATCAACAACTTACAATTTATCATGTTCCAAAACTTTATGTTATTTAAAAATATATTTTGTTAAATCTGTATCTTCATGTAATTTATATATTAATTTTGGGGTTTTTACTTATGAATCATAATTTGTGGAATTATAACTTCCTTTATAAAGCATAGGTTAATATATTCCTATTAAATACAATTACTTATCTCTAACTTAAAAAACATTAGCTCTTATAGTAGCCTTATCAAAGATACTTGGCTTACTTTATCCATCATCAGCTAATTTAATAATTAATTTTATATATACCTATCCAAACTTTTCTTAATCTTTCTATTCTTTCTGTTTTTGTATAGAATGTACTATTAACACAATCTAATTGATCAATTACAGATTTTTAAATGTTAGGTATTTTTTCTTGTAAATAAGATGTGAGTTATATCAATTATTATTTACTCTCTTTTTCTTTAAAATGGATTTAATTATTTTAAATGTTTTATTATTGATTTATCAAAAATAATCTCAAATCTTTTATATCATCTTAATTGAATTAATTTAGACTTTGAAGGAACTTATATCCATAATCATTTATCTTTTAATCATTCACTAATTTCAATATAAGTTATCTCAATTCATCTTCAAGTTAATTTAAACGATTTTGAACTGCACTTTTAAAAGTTCTAAATACATTATAAGCTTCCATTCCTTATTTATCCTATATAATCTCATTAACATTTGTATTTCGTTTAAGTAACTTATCTATTTATTTCATATAAATAATTTAGGTTGAATGAGCTAGATGAAGTTTAATACAATTTTAACAAAAGTATTGTTCTTCTTTACACTCTTAATTCAAACATAGATTCGAGATAGGTGCTTGAGGATGCTTTGTGCATTTAATTTTTTGAAATTATTCAATAAAATTCATTAATTTTAATTATTGAAGAATTATTCAATTGTACACAAATCTGACTCTTACATATCAATTTATGAACTTTCCATTATTTTCCAATTTGCTATACTGAAATATTTTCCAGAATATAAATTCTTGTTAATCAATGAAATTTCTTTAAACCATTGTTCCTTTTTCAAATTATACCTCCATCCTTTGGAATAGCTATAATAATTTTTATTAAATACAGATTTTCTACAGCAAACAATTATTATTCTTCATCCATAACATTATAAAATATATAAAGATTAGTTTCTTCAGAAAATAAACTATACATTTCTTTTTTTCTATTCACACTATTAGGACGAGGCATTAATTTTTATTTAATCCAATCATGAGGTTTAGAAAGAGGATCTGGTTAGGTAGCATTATCATCTATAAAAGGTGATATGATTTTTGTAGGTTGTCCAGGAAATCTAATTTTATTTTAATATACTTATTTTCCTAAACAGGTACACCTAATTCATCTAAATTCATCCCATGCCATAATTTATAAATTGGCTTATCCTTATCTTTCTCCCTTTCTGAAACATACTTTTAGAGTGCTGCAAAACCCCACTTTTATTTAAATTCCTCTTCCATTTATTAAATTTTATATTTATTTATTTATATATATATATAATATATATTATGCGAAAAGTAATTCACATAATCAATCATTATTCATTTACTACTCTTTTACTATTATATTAAAAAAAGAGTTTTATTTAATTTACCTCAACATGACTCTATTATATATCATAATAGAAAGTAACAGAAGTTAATAAAGAAATTGTTTAGAATCCTTATTTGGAATAAAGTAAAAAGAGAGCAACCAATTAGTAAATTTATAATTGAAGTTTTTAAGATATTTAATTGAATTCGTTAAGCGATTTATAGTATGAATAAGTAAACTCAATCAATTCTTTTTAATAATGTTGTTAATGTCAAATCTAACTCATGTAAGCAATGCAAATAACTAATTATAAATTATAATACTTAGAATTCAAAGCATTTATTTCATTTTTATTCATCTAATTAAATCCATTCGTAATTCTCAACATTTCTGATACACTCACATAAGCTGTTTATTATTTAGTAAATGAATTTGGTGTTTCTTTCCAACAATTTGAATCAAAATATACAAAGGGTTAAGATGAAGATCTTGGAATGTAAGATTGCTCATAATTTAACCTCTACATTTATTAAGTAATTGCAGGCTTTTAAATTGTCTATCGTAATTATGTGCTTTTAAGAATAAATTCCAATTATTTTTAAGCATTGTTTCTTTTTGGAGTTTTCTCTGCAGTTTGATTTAGTTTTGCTTATTATATTTCTCGAATATAATTTCGAAATTCCACTAACTCTTCTTTTTGTAATTATTGATACATTGATTGTAGTCGTTAATATAAAAATTAATAAATCACACTTTTATCATGTTTGTTCGTACACCATTTTTACTATCACAGTTGGAGGAATTTTATCTTCAAATATTAATTATTATAATGTTTCTTTAGAGATTACTTAGGGTCTATGAATTTAATTTACAATATCCATTAAAATTTAATCACTTAACGCATGATCTTTTCCATCTATTCTTTACGCTAATAGTCTCAATAAACCTTGTATTTCTGTGAATGGAATTTCAATTCTATCTGATCCCATAATGAAATCAAATGTAAATTTTATATATTCTTCAAAAGTACCTTCCTAAAATACAATCAGTTTATAGAAATGTTTAAATGAAGTGAATGTAAATTAATCACTTTTACAAAATGCCCATACTACTCTTTCTACTATTTCATCTTCCTTTCTTATCAAATCCCAAAATACTTAACAATAAGTTAAGAATGTATCTTTTCTAATTGAAATATCATCCTATATCTTTTCTACTTCTGATACATCCAATAATACCTAATTCGATTTACCAAAATCTATTGGATCACTCGAGTTACTTTATCTTGAATTTTTAACTATGAATTAAGGTGATATTTAAGAATTAGGTGTTGGTTAATTATTTGTTTACTTCAAATTCCTCTTATGAAAATCTTATATACTCTAGTAATGACTGATTGATGATATTGTACCAAACTATTATAGTCTTATTTCTGCTCTCTGAAAACCAGAACATACTATTAATTTATCATAGTTTATTAATAAATTCCATTCTTTTACTAGATCTAATTCTTTCGTTGTATTATTTTTTATCATTCTCACATAATTCTCTCTATATAAATATTTTGGATTCCCTTTTTATCTCTCAAAAATTGTATTCTTATCATAATCTAAGTATGTTCTTAATCTTGACCCAAATCCTTTCAAATTTTCATTTAACAATACTACATTTTAAGCATTTTATTCCATCTCTTATGAGACTGTAATATCATCTGTTCTAGAAGATTTATATAATCTAGGCTATGATAAAAATGGAGATTTCCATGACTCTTACAATGGGTTTCTTTCATTAATAACTTAAACTTTCTTCTCCAATTTTTTTAATTCTTTACTTCTATATTCACTTTATTAAAGTGGATGAAGACCTTTTAACGCTTTCTCAAATAAAAGAGTAGGTTTTGATGGTAATTATTTATAATGTTTTAACAGATCATTTCTTGAAAAATCTGAATTGATAATACTATGTTAAGCATCATCATATAAAGGAATAACAATATCAATTAATTACTTTTAAAAATTCCTTTTTTCAACTATTGATTCTAATTTTCTTTCATCATTAAATTTAGATCTTTGTGAAGAACTTAATAATTATTTTGACTAACTAGGAATTTTTAATTTAGGTAAAACCGGCTTTAGTAATTAATTGTTTTTGTTTGAGTACATGGTAAATAATTGAAAAGGAACAATATAATTTTAATTATTTTTAATAAAAATATAACTTGTTTAAATGAATAAACATTAAAATAAAATCAGAAAAAATTATTCTGTATCTTTATGCTTCCACAACCCTTCTCTAAACTAATAATATATCCAGATTTTCTATTAAAATTTATGTTTTTTGTATTTTTAGTTAATAAATATAATTGTTATTTAAATTATTTGAGTCAATTTTAATTAAGAAACAAAATATAAGGATAAAAACCTTAATTTTTTAGTCTAACAAATCATAGTTCATTATATTAACAATTATTATTTTTAAAGATATATTTGTTAGCAAAAACAATAAAAATATAAGAAATATTTATTTTAAATATGAATTTCATATTATTTTATTTAAGTTTGCTTTATATTGCATAGGGATGTTCAAAAATCGACAATAATTAATTAGACTTGAGTTTGATAGAAAATGAAATAATCTATTTAGAAGTTGACCAACTCTATATTTCAGAAGAAGAATATTAACTTGAATTAGATCCTTCAAATAAAATTGTTTAAATTATTGATATAATTGAATTGGAATCTTAAATTCCATCTTAGGTCTCAGAAGAACCTGTCATTACAAATTTTTATTAAAACCCAAATTTAATAACTTAGAGTAGTATTTTGATTACAGATGAGAATAATAATTTACTGTAATATTCTCTATTCAGTAATACAATAACAAAATTAAATGTGCCTTTTAAAGATTAATTATATTTTTTTAGTCTTATTTAGATTATTTCTGAAGCCAAAACATATTTGATAGGGGATTGTAGTAAAATAGGATAAACTAATATTCTATTATATGAGGAGAAAATAAATGGCTATGAAGAAATTTTTGCATATAGAATTCCTTTTTAATAAAATAGTTTGAATAACTTTCTTGTATTTTCTTAGAATAATTTTTATAGATCAAACTTTTAATTTGTTGAATCATATAAAATAGAAGATGGAAAGATTAAATTGTAAGAATATCTTTAAAAAGGTAAAAAAAATGAAGAAGATTAAGATTGTGGTCCTATATCAAATATAATAAAAATAAAAGGACATTAAAATAGTATTAGCTTTATTGATTCTACTGATCTTGTTATTATATAAACAAAAAAGAATTAAAATACTTAAAAATGTATAAAATTTGATGAAAAATTGATTGCTTATGATTATGATGAAGTTCATGATTAATTTGTTGTTTTAACAGAAAAAAAATTGATTTTTGACAAATATTCTAAAAACATCTCTATTAAGTTTTATGAAGATTTAACTGAAGTTTTTATTACTTAGAATTATATTTTACTTTCTTTGGGTAATAAAATTCAAATTTTTTCAAAAAAAAATCTCTTTTTTTTGGAATAAATTGAGAGTGAAAAATTTTTTAAGATTGAAGTAGATGCTATTTAGCATCTTTTTTTTCTAATTGAATCGGATTTTATAAAGAAATATCAATTTAATTTACAACCAATGATTAAAATATCAAAAGTAAAAGAAGATATAACATTTAATTTAAATAAAATAGTAAAAGGAAAAGTAAATTGTTAACTAAAAATAAATTTGAATTATTAAATTTTGAATTACGCTAATTTAATTGTAAAATTGATGTAAAACAATTTAGCCTCTTCATTTTTATAGATTGTTGATAAATGTGAAGGCAAAAGTAATCCTATTTCAATTTTAGAATAAATAAATGAAAATTTTAATACAAAATCTATGCTTGAATTACCTTCATTATCTGAAAAAAGGTTTTTATTATTTTAAGATGAGTAAGATAATATAGTTCTATATGTATGCTCAAAATTTTTAGAATGCTTAGATAAATATTATTTCTAAATAGATATTCTAGATTTTGATAAAGCTAAAAATAAATTATGGTTTATTTAAGATGATTTTCTTTTTTTAGCATTTGATAAAGATAAATCTTGTGTTATATCCATGTTTGATTATTTTTTAAATGATTTAATTATTTACAAAGTTATTGAAGTAAATTCCAAGATTTTAAAGATTGTATCAAGTGGAAAGTTTATTTTTATTTTGATTGAGTTAAAAGAGCTTGTAAATCAATTAATTTATTGTGAGATGACAGAAATGAATACTTAATAAAATAAAATTTAACTTCCTTCAATTTCAGATATATTTGCATCACCTATAAAATAAGAGTATATAATAATAAAATTGTAAAGATAATTGATTATCTACAGAATTTTAGATTAATATTTTGAAATATTAAGAATATTGGTCAAACCAATTTAAACTAATGTGATAATATTTTAAAAATATTTAGTGATATTAATGAAATCAAATGATGAGAAGGAGAAAATTTGCGATTATTATTTTTTTTTAAATGAATAAAAAATAGAAAAAATAGGAACAAATCCTCTTAATTAATTGTCAAAGATTGAAATATCAGATGTGATAGTATCTGTAGAATAAAATATATTTTATTTGAAATGTTAAGTAACACTTGAAACAATGAAAAGATATGTAATAGCAGCATTCAAAGTAGATTAAACAATTTATAAATCTTTGTTATTTATTAAACTAAGAAATATAAAAAGTTAATATTAATCATTTTCAAACACTTTAATATAATTAGAAGATCAAACTTTAATTCCATTAATATAAATAAAAGATTCTGTAATATGTGAAATACAAGAATAGAAAGAAATAATAGAAGATTTTGAACCTTTGGATAAGGTACAGAAAGCTGATGATGTGAATGATGAAAATGATAATAATAATGAATAAAATGAAATTGATAAGAATGAAGAGGATGAAATAGATGAAGATAGCCTTAATTTGGAAGAATCAAATTTTCCAATAGGATCATTTTTAATAATGAGTACAATTGAGGAGGCTTTGATATATTCACTTTATAAGACTTTTGGAAGAAAAAGAGTTGAAGCTATAGACAGAGTATGAATGATTGATTGATTTAACTTTATTGATAGATTTAAAGTGATTATTTGATTTTGAAATGTAAAATAATAATTCTTAATTAAATATATTATTATAGTAAAAGAAATGTCAAAGAAGTCTTTTATTTTTGAATATAGAGATGACATAAATGGTAGAGTACCAGTTGTATTTCAATGGAGTTTTGATTTTAATTTCTTGGTATGTGGAGGAGATAAATCAGTTATTTATGTTGTTGATAAGTAAATGTCATAATGAAATTAGACGAGGGAAGCGATTGAAAGATATTTAATTACCAACAAATAATAAATTATTGTAATTAGAATGGGATAAGGATGGTGAATATGTTTGCATAGTATAAGTATAAAAGAATAATAAATATAAAAAGGATGGTTTGAATCATGTTAATTTATGGGCACCATTTACAAATAATTCTTAATTGATACAAATAGAATTAGATAATGTTAAAGCAAAAGTATCATATGCAAAATGGTCTAAAAGTCATGGAATATTAGCTATAGGATCAGATAAGGGTGGTCTATTGTTCTATACAAAAAAATAGGCAAAAAAATTACCAACGATGGGAAAACATAGTAAAAAAATTATAAGTGGAGATTGGAACAATGAAGGATATTTAAGTAAGCATTTATGATGTATTTATATAGTAACAAGTGGAGAAGATAAATTTTTAACAGTTTCAAATTATAATTCTGAAACTATGTTTGAATCTATTCCTGTTAAAGCTGAAGCTAAAAATGTACTTTGGTCAAGATCTAAAACAGATTCAAGAGAATAAATATAAAGAACAGTCACTGCAATTATTTAATAAAAAACAATTATTATGTTTGAATTAGGTAAAAATCATAAAATGCCTGATGAATTAATGTTTGAAAATAAATATGGAAAAATTGTAGATTATACAATTTTTGGTGATGGATATTTAGTTATTGGATTTAGTGAAGGATATGTTGCACATATTTCTACACATAGAAAAGAAATTAGTAATTATAATTATTATTATATTTATTAGAAGATGAAGTACAAAGTGAAAGATTATTAAAATCAGTTGATGCTATGTGTACAAATGATAATCTTTATAAATTGGCAGTAGCTGGAGATGGTTAGATAAAAATGGTCAATCTATAAACATGGTAAGAGATAGTTCCTGAAAAAATTGATTTACCTAATGATTGTGGTCGTGTTTCCAAAATGTATTTATTATAATATTTTTTAGGGTTTGGAGTTAAAATGGATAAATATTAGTAGTTTCAACTGAGAAAGGCTTTTTATTTGGATTCTAAACATCAATACCAACATTAACAGCTGCATGTTCATCTATGATTGCATTGTAACAATCATTCACAGAAATCAGTATCTATTCTACTTAAGAATAATCATTAAATGAAATTACTAATGTTTCCTTAGAAAATGAACCTGTTTAAATTACTTTGAGTATGTAATACTTTGCTGCTGGACTTAATAATATGGTTTTTTATTATAAATATTTGGAATTAAAAAATAAAAAGGCATTCAAACCTGCTAATTTAGTTATGAAAATGGATTATTTAGGTTATGTCAATCAAATCCTATTGAATGATGATTCTGCTGCAATTCTAAGCAATAATGTATGTATTTTTCATAAAATTGAATAAACAGGAGATTATATTAAATAGTAATTTATTATATTAAAAATATAGATAATTTCCTGATAATGATTAGGAAAAACCTATTTTACATATAGGATTGACTAAAAATTTTTTATTTTTATTAGATTCTTAATCAAAAATAAGAGTTTACAATGTTTTTGAGAAATAATTTATTATTGAGTTTAAAAATGATTACAATTTAACTAAAATCTTTCCAAATATAAGTGGAACAAGATCAATTTGCATTAATAATAAAGGATAAGGTTTTTTATTTGAAGCATCTCTTGAATTATTAACAAAGATATCTGAGTTTCCAGAAAAAACAGAGAGAATAATTTGGGATTAGAAAGATCCAAATTTATTTGTAACATAGGAAGCAAATCAACTAACAACTTATATAGTGAATAAAAATAATTTATAATAAGAAATGGTACATCCAGTATTGGAGTACTTATCTATGGAAGATTTATAAAAGGCATCTCCTCCAAATCCATCAATAACAGAAATTGAAAAAGGAGTTTAGGCTTTGAGTTTAACAAATGGTACATTAAAATGTTTTACAATGTCAAGAAATGTTATGGGTTAACCATTAATAAGCCATTCTTATTTGAAATCATATAGAGGGTCAGATGATACTAATGAAGGACATTTTAGATATTTTTTATAGAATTTAGCTTTGTTTAAATTTGCAAATGCACATAAGGCAGCATTGAATTTAAAGAATTTAAAATTATTTGATACTTTTGGTAGAAAATGTTTAGAGAATTTAGAATTTGATGTAGCCTAAAAAGCTTTTTAAGCAGCAAACAATATATCAATGGTTATGATGATATAAAGTTTTAAAAATGAAACAGAAAAGAATTTATTATTTGCATATGTAGCAATGATTTTAGGGTAACATGATTTAGCATAAGATTTATTTTTAAAATCATCATATAGATTAGGTGCTTTAGAATTAAGAAGTGATATTTAAGATTATGTGAATGCATTATCTTTAGCAAAGAAAATAGCTCCAGAATAAGAGCCATTTATTTGTAAAAGATTAGCAATTCAAATAGAAACATAAGGTAATAATCCAGAAGCAGTAAAAATGTATGAAATGGCTATGCTTAATGAAAAACTTCATGATTCAAAAACAGTTGAAACACATAATTAATAATGTATAGCTGGTATTGCACGTTGTTCAATTAAAATGGGTGATATTTTAAGAGGGTCTAGTCTTTCAAGATAGATTTCAGATCCATTAATTTTATAAGAAATTGCATTGGTTTGTGAGAATATGAAATTTTAAGTTGAAGCTGCTGAATTATATGAATAGGCAGGTTGTATAGAGAAAGCAGCAACTATTTATATTACATAAAAGATGTTTAAATAGGCTGCTCCTTTAATGAATAAAGTGAAATCTCCAAAATTATTAATTTTATATGCAAAAGCGAAAGAGAGTGAAGGAGCATTTTAAGAAGCTGAAAATGTATATGAAAAAGCAGAAGATTGGGAAAATGTAGTACGTTTAAATTTAAATTAATTGAATAATATAGAAAGAGCTAAATTTATATTACGTAATAAATGTAAGACAGTTACTCTTGCATCAATGGTAGCTTAATATTGTGAAAGAAGAGGATCTAAAGCAGAAGCTGTAGAATTCTTAATTTTAGCAGAAAAGAAAGAATAAGCATTTGCATTGGCTTAAAATTATAATGAAATGGATTCTTATGTAGAACATATGAAAGCATTTTCATTAGAAGAAAGATTATAAGTAGCATAGTATTTTGAAGGAAAGAATTAATTAGATAAAGCAGCATTTCATTATGAAAAAGCTTAAGATCCAATGAAAGCTTTGAGATTATATTAATAAGCAGGAGAAGAATTTATAAATGATATGATAGATTTAGTAGCTCGTAATAAGTAGGATTCACTTATTTAACATTTATCAGATTATATTAATGGTGATACTGATGATATTCCTAAAGATCCTATCTTTTCATTAAAATTACAGAAAGCTATCGGTAATCTATAAGCAGTTGGAAGGATTGCTATTACTATTGCAGCATCTGAATAGGAATGTGGTAAATATAAGGAGGCTCATCAATTTTTATTTGAGACTTGTGATGATTTAAAATCGAGTGGAAATTAAATACCATTTGATTTATATTAAAAGTTAATGACTTTACATTCATATACATTAGTTAAAAAGATAATGAAATTAGATGAACATGAAGATTTAGCAAAATTATTAGATAGAGTGTGTAAAAGTATTAGTTAATTTCCTAATGGTGCAACAAATATCTTAACTATGGCTGTAATTGAAGCTACTAAAGCTAATTTTAAGTAATATAAAATTATTATATTAATTTTAGATCATTAGCATATTAATGGGCAATAACTTTAATGAAACAAGAATATAGATCATTGATAAATGAAAAATTTAAAACTAAAATAGAAAATATAGCAAGAAAACCTATAAAAGAAGAAATTCCAGATAAGAAAACACCCTGTCCATTTTGTGGAGTATATTAATAAATTAAATCAATAGGAATTTGTTTCAGAATTCAGTCTTGATTGTCCAAAATGTTCAAACAATATTCCATTCTGCATAGCATCAGCAAAGTAATTAAATTATAATTAATTATAGACATATAGTAGCTGAGTAATGCTGTTTCTGTCCTGAATGTAAGTTTCCTGCTAATATTTAATATTTTAAGAGAATCTTGGAAATTGAACCAATTTGTCCACTTTGCCAAAAATAAATACGTTCATAAGATTTAAAAGAAGTTAGAATATCTATTTATGTTAATCTTAGGTGTCTAAGGAAGAAGTACTCAAATTAAAGAGAAAGGCTGTAGTCGATGAAAAAAAATAATGAAGAATATTATTATATAAAATTATTGAATTAATGTCTGATAGTAAAACTACTCCTAGAAATCATGGAAGATCTAAGACTAAAACAAGTATCATAAATCTTTTTAAATTATAGGTGAGAATTTGTAAATACATTACAAAAAACCATCTAATGCTAATGATAGATTAGTCGTTAATAAATTAGGTATGAAATTTGATCCTGTTTGTTGGAAAAAGAATCATGAAAAAGGTAGAATACAATTTGTTTGTATTGTAAATCTATATATCATTATTAAAAAGGAATCTAATTGTAATGCTGATAGAAGACTAGCTTGTGCTCATTGTATTATTGAAGAACATGATTAACATATTTCTAATAAGGTTACTGTTGAATAATATTGTGATGCTTTTGAAAGTAATTTCAAATGCTATCTATTTTAAGTAACCTTTTGAAATTCTAAATAGGTAGCTAAATTAGAGGAATATTACAATAAATGTAAATTGATAGATTTAATTGATCTAATTGATAAAGATATTAATACAATTCTTGATGTTGTTAAACAATAATTAAGAGCATTAAGAGATTTTTATGTTTAAGAAATTTAAACTAATGCAGAATAAAATAATTCCTCTTTAATCTCATTTTATAATTCAGAAAGATAAACTCTTTCCAAAATTAAAGAATATGCATAAAAAAATCTATTTGAAATGACTCCTGCTGAAATGGATCATAGTATGTTATTAATGGGTACAACACATTTAGATAAATTTAATAATAAATTCTCTGAATTTGATGACCAGACCTCATCATTATAAAATACTATGAAATCTTAATGGAAATTAATATATCAATAATTAGAGGAATCAATTATAGATATCATTACTTAAATTGGTTAAAATAATTTTAATTTTGTATAACCAATAATTTAAGAGTTTCCTTAAGAATAAATTTCAACTAAAAATTTAAACGCTAATTCATAATCAATCTAAATTATAAATTAATCATAATAACAATAGTAATAATCATAATAGTAATAATAATAATAGTAATAATAATAGTAATAATAATAGTAATAATAATAATAATAATAATAATAATAATAATAATAATAACAATAATAGTAAAATAATTAATAACCTAATTTAGATTTTTAAAGACTCAGCTTATAAAATTGTAAAAATACAACTAAATAGATTAATTAATAATAATAATATAATTCACTGTAAGCTTATCTCTATTAATAATTGCCTCCCTAACCTTCCTAAAATTCTTAACACTCTTAATCAATAAAAAAAGAAGTTAGTAAACATAGTGGAAACACTGTATTGTAATAATCAAGCAAATAACTATCGCAATCCAGTAATTAACATTAATCAAGCAATTAATTATAATCTAATAGTCCAAAAGCTTCATCTGAAAATTAAGGTTTTAAATAAATTTAAGGAATATGTTAATAAGTGACATCTCCTTTAAAAAGTGGATTAAACACAGCATCCTTTGGTAATTTAGGTAGCAGTAATTAGAAATCTTTGAAAAATATCACTCAAGCTAATAATAATTAAGTGAATGTTTAAGCATCTAAAGAAACATAAAATAATTCAAATACTAAAGGGAACTCTCATATTAGATAAACAAGTCCAAATGGAGTTAATTATTATTATTAGAGTGATGGAAAATAATTAGAAAACAGAAAGAATGCAAATCAAATATAATCACTTAATTCTTCATAATAAAAATAATAATAATCTTTTGATAGAAGATTATCTGCTTAAAAAATATAAAATACCCAATTTACTTGTAATTAGAATAATATGAAATGTATCCATAACGATCTTATTAAAGCTTCACCTGTATTTAGTTGTTGTAATTAGGTATTATTTAAATTAATATAATTTGTAGGCATTTCCATGTTATGAATGTCATGATATGATATCTACACATAAAGCACATATAACAGTACCTTCTTAGAGATTTTGTTAGAATTGTCATGAAACATTCTCTGTAAATTTAATGTCTACAGTAGATGTAAAATGTTATAAATGTTAATGAACAATTTTATTAATAATTATGTAAACATACTTAAGATTTTTCCGATTTACAACTCATCAATTTGACCCTTATTTAGTATTGGGTTTAAATAAAAATGCCACAATGAGCCAAATAAAAAGTGCTTATATAGATTTATGTAAAAAATGTAAGCATCAAACAATAACCCGATAGATCATCCAGACTTAAATGATGAGGAAGGTGCCAGAGAGAAATTTACTTAGATTCATGAAGCTTATAAAATATTGAAATAGCGTAAGTTTTATGAGCAAATAGATGAAGAGTTTAAGAAGAATTATTAGTAAATTGTATTAGCAATTGAAATAGTTCAGCTTAATCAGAGGAAGAATGTTTTAAAGTGATATTTGGATTTTACTTTTATGAAAATCCTCAGGAATATTATAAACCTGAGAATGCTTAAAAAAGGGCAGATTATTAAGAAATGTTGCGTAAATTCAAAAATAAACAATAAAATACTTATGAAAAGGGAAAGAATGAGTTTTCAGATGTAAAGATAAATAGGACTTTTAATTCAGATTCAATATATAGTACTTGATAAGATTAGTAATATAGGATTTAGTGATCATACTCTATTGAAAGTGTTGTTAATGTTTACCTTAGTAGTTTCAGTAACAAGTGCTTATGTATTTTTTTATAAGAAATAAACAACTTATGCAAAGAATACAATAACAGATTCTTAAATAATGAGAATGAGAGCTTAAGCATAATTAAGAGAGTAGAGATAGGGAAGAATGAAAGAGGAATGAGAGAATGTAAATTTGAGATATATATATAAATCAAGTTCTTTTAAAATTATGAATTAAATTATCTATCTTTCTCCACATATCATTTAAACTTGTAGTAATTTCTTTTCTGAATAATTCAGTAGCTTATTATTCTCCAATACCTAATTAAAGTTTTTCTCTTAAGTATTCAATGTCAGCAATTTCTTACAATTCTGGCATACCAGCTGATAAATTCATAAGGAAGATATTAATAAGCAAATGACCATGTTATCTTATTTGATTATATGCTTTGGTGCAGAAATCTTCAAATCGTTTAAAATTCTATCCTTATACTCCTCCCATAACATAAGCCATTTCTTACGTAAAAACAAAAGGAGTTCTTTCTCGATTGATTCCATATTTAGTTTTAAAATTACCTAAAATTAATAAACAGATTTTATACCTAGGAAATGTCCAAAGTCAATATGAAATAGATGACCACTTTCAGTTAACATAATATTTCCACTATGTCTATCTCCAATCCCAAGTAAATAAGTAGCTACACAATATCCAGCACAAGATCTTAAGAAATTCTCTACTGCATTTACCATACTATGTTTATTATGTTTTTTTAGATATTCCATTATAGAGCTTTTATTTAATGCTCCAAATTTACCAGCATTTTCATGAATGCTAGAAGTAGTATCTGAATTAAGAACAACTTCTATCATTCCTACTTAATCAAATGTAGAAATAACTTTATACGGTTTCATTCTAAAATCAAGACCAAAATCTAACCAAATCTTGTCCATAATTTTTATTAATTATAATGTAAGTAAATCTTATCTAATATCATCTCCACATTTAAAAATTATAAGAAATTTTTCATTAATAGTTGTTTTTCTATTTTCTTTTTATTTTCTTAAGTTTTCAAGACAATCAGTATCTTTTAAAGTTTTAGAAGATATCATAATAACCTTTTTAGGAATTTAAGTAACATCTCTAGTTTCAGCAGATTTCATAACTAACCATAAAGGGAGCTATATATATAAATAGAAAGAATACTTTTTTACTATCAAGAATTTTACATTTATCATAAATCATTTCAGATGCACTCATTCTTGGATCTATTGCAAATTAAAAAGTTTTAGAGAATTATTATCTAACATTTTAGAGTTTAAGTTTCATATCATAAAGTCTTTTATTAGAATCTTTTTCATTTTTAATTTATTCAGCAATTTTCATAATTTCATCATTAACTTAAACTTCTCCAAATAATTCATATCTATAATTTCCAAAAAGCATCATTAGTTATTCTAATATTAAACTATATCTTTCATAAGTAGGTTAGATATGTAATTATGATCTTAATTACCAAAAGAGTTCATGACCAACTACCCAAGGATTCATGATAGATCTTTCTATAAGCATTTCTCCTAAAGGTGAAAAATGACATTATTCAAAAATGAGTGCTTAAGTTAATTCTAACATGAATAAAACTAATTCATCATCTTTATATAAACCTACTCTTTTTGTTGCATAATATCTAACAAGTTCATCTGAAAAATTGGCATCAAGTAGAGGTAATGCATCATCAGATGGTAAACTAGTCCATACATTCATCATTTAATAAACTTCTCTAATTTCTTCAGGATCACTCCAATTAATAGCACATAAAAATATTGGAAATGCAGATGGCTGATTCTTATAATAATTTCTACATTTTAATAAAATAAATTTATCATCATCTGTATATAAATGTCTTTAAAGAGGATCAAATTTTAATAAAGTATCCAATTTAGCTAATTCATTAGTATTAGGAGTTGCTTTCCAATCTCTTTGTGGTCTCACTGTAATTCCAGTATTTAGAGTTCCTCTTCTTTCTAATACTCCATTATTATATTATAAACAAATCTATTAAAGGTTTAATGGAGTAGATGGAAATCCTACTTATTTCATATATTTTTCATCTCTTAAACTCCAATACACATCTTCTATAAATTTTGGCATCCCTATTACTAATTATGTATAATATGGTATTCCTTATTCATTAGGTAAGGCTGCTCCATAATATTCATTCATACAGGCTATTCTTGTATCACATTTATAAAATGGCCATATATTTAAATTTATTCTTCCTTATTTCATTCTTCCATTCTCATCAAATAATTCACTTATTGTACTTCCAATTATTTATTCTTCACCATTTGATGAATGTAAAATCACATTAAAACATAATCTTAATTCCATTGGTAATTAAGAAATTTTCAATCCTTAAAATGATATATCTTGTTAAAACCAAATATTCTTTCTAAATGCTACCTTTTGACTGTTCATTATACTAAATTTCGTTAAAGGTGTTTATCCATACATCAACATCACTTATATTGATATTAAATATGGTTGTATATCTAATTCATATTTCTACATTAAATATTCCATATTTGCTGTTCCTTGAGGACCATGATTAAAAAAATGAGGATTGAATATACCTTTCTAAAGTTATTTTAATTACCATGTATCTTAATCTTTTGTCTTACTTAATTTTAAAAAACTTATCTTCTTTTGCAATTTCTCCTCATCTTCCACTTTTGCCTTCTTCTTAGAAGTATTATGCAACTCCTCTTATTTCGCTGACGATTTTGTAATAAATCTCGGTGGACATAATCCATTATATGTAGCTCTCCTTTTATGTCCATTTTCTTTCTTAAACTCTTCAAGATCTTTATCATCCAATATAAATAATCTATGTACATTTGATAAACATAATATCTATATCTTAAATCTGTAATCACATTCTCCTGAATATATTATACTCTTTTTTAAATGAAAATATGGTTCTTCCAACATTTTGTATCTCATATCAATAAATTCCAAACATTTCTCCTTTAAAAATAATCGAGGTTATAATGGACAAAAACGAGATCCATTTTTATTTATCTTTTCATTTTATTTCCCCTTTGTTTATCCAATCTAATCTAAAAATTAAAAACTTTGTTAAACATTCACATAAGGAGGTAAAGGATATGGAGCATAAAATAGAAAACAAGGAATATCAATGAATTAATCCCATGGTACACTTTCATCTCCATTTCTTTCAAATATTGGAGGAAAATTATCATACATTCTTCTCACTCTTGGAACTTCAGTTAAATTTACTTGTAAATACTAAATACCTCTAAGACTCATTCTAACTCTATCATAACTTAATATTGAATAATTGCCAGCTAAGTATTCCCTAAAACCAGAAATCTATAAAACAAATTAATTTTCGAGGGATTTAGTTTTGAGTCGTACTTAAAAGTTATTGTAAACTGCTCTAAGTATCTTCTTAATGACTTCATCAGAACAAGTGACTAAATCTACATCTAATTCTATAGTTACAGGATTAATGTCATTATAAGATTAGTCTTCGATTCTGAGATAATCACTTAAATCAACAATTAATTTGAGTGAAGTAACTTCAGAGAATGCATCAGACATGGAAGATTCTGCTAAATAAGTTGGCTCTTGATTGACAATTTTATGTAATAAATATTCTGAGATTTCTCTCCTTCGATATCTTTAATTCCTCTATGTATCCATATTCCATGAAGAATCAGGTAATTAAACTAATCTCTAAATATCTTTGATATCTTTCTCAGCCTTAGAACGATATGCAGATGGAACATTGTATTCAATAAAGATTTCATGACTCTTAAGATTTATAGTGAAGATTTGATGAGAATCCATATCAACACACAATAAATATTTTACTCTTTCATCAATCTAGGCCTTTGTAAAGATTCTTTGACTAGTTTACAATTATTTATCCATTTTTAATAATATAAAGAATGACCCATGGTATGTAATATTGCTTAATTTGATTAGTGCTTTATTTTGGTAAAACTCTAGCTAACTTACAAACTGAAAGTCTAAAGAATCATTAACAATTGTATAAATTCCTAACTTAAAATTAGATTAACAAGAGTATGCTTCCCAGAAAATGTATTCTCTAGTGACCCTAAAAAATAAAATAAAGGAGGTGAGCAATAACTTACCTTTATCAAAGTCATATGTTGTCAAAATATCATATTCCTATTCGATAGTATTTCATCATTCTTCAATTTCATTAGACAAATCTGAATTATGGGCATTTGGAGCATCATAAGAAGGTCAACTAGGTATACGAATGAGTAGTTTGATGTATCCAGTCAATATATCATAAGTGATAGATAATAAAATACGATTAGTTACTGCATCAGAAAATTTTGTATCTGTACATACAATTAAAAATCATTTGTACATTTGGGGAAAAGTTGAAGAACTAAATTTAGGAGATAATATTAAACCTAGAAAGATTGAATTTAGTAAGTCTTTAGATAGAAGGTATGAATTTAATTGTTTGGATATCACGTATTTACTTGACTAAGAATGTACTTAAAATGCCAATGAAGAAATATTATAATTGTAATCAACAAATAACACCTTATATATTTTGAATAAAGATCATTTAGATGTTATTTCTATCTAGGCTCATATAATAGCTTAGAAATTTGTTGGTTTAGCTTGTAATGAAAATCATGTATTAGCATGGGATGTAGATGGAAGAGTATGGAGTTGGGGTCAGTATTCTGATGGCAAATTAGGTTATATGAGTTTTGATTAAACTCAATAGAACTACCCTAAATAGATTGACACTCTTGAAAATAGAATAATTTAATGTGCTTGTGGTCTTAATTATAGTTTGGCTTTGGATGTAAAAGGAGATATCTATGGATGGGGAAAAGGTCCTTTCAAAATGGAATTATTGAAAGCTACAATCCCAAGTAAATTAATATAAAAGAATAAATCATTTGTTAAAATAGTTGCAGGAAATGAACATTTTGGTGCTTTAGATATGCTTGGTTAATTTTATGTTTGGGGTTTGAATCATAAACATTGTTTAGGAGAATTAGAAGAAGAGATACTCACACCAACATTATTTGAATTGCCTGGAATAAAAATAATTGATGTTGCTATGGGTCCATTTTGTACAATTATGATTATTCCTGCTGATCGTTTATAGAAATTACCTAATCTTAATCTAGATACATTTACTATTCAATAAAAAAAATGTTTTCTTGAAGAGGCTAACCTAATTAGAGACTTCACTGAAAGAAGGAATAGATAAACTTTATCATCAATACTCTCTCCAATTCAAACCAAAAATAATATTCAAGATGATAGAGAATTTGATAAAGCAAATTAATTGATACACCAAATGCAATTACACTTAGACTCTCCACATCATAAACATGCATTCAATACTACTCATAGTTCTCATACTTTAATTAATAGTTATAGTTCACCTTATAAATCATTTAAATCTCCTATTTCATTCGATAATATTCAAAAAAAACTAATTAAACTTGAAAACACTAATCCTCTATATTTACCAATTTTACCTAATCTATAATATAATAAAGCATCAATTGATGAAGATGTTAATCTCGAAAATCTAATAAGAACTGATGATGATGAATTGAAATACAGATATATATAATTAGTTAAGGAAAATAGCGAAGATTAAATATTAATGTAATTATTAAATGATCAATCTATTTAAAAACCTTAAAATCAAAAAAACATTAAGCAACAATCCATTAAAATTAAATAACGTACTGAACTTAAAGAAATTAAATATAATGATAAATTTGATAGGCTTGATCCTCATCTACTTTAAAATGTTAGAAAAGAACTAGCTGATATTAGTAAAGATAGATGGAAATAATATTAGAAGAAAAAAAAAATTAAAGAAAATAAAATTAATTTTCTTAAAACTAAATTTTAAGTAACTAAGCTTGAATAAATTTCTAAAGAAGAATAAATTGAATCGAATCGATTATAAGCAGTTGAAAAAAATATCAAAGCTTAGTACACTGTTTTGAGGAAAGAAGAAAAATTGAAAAATAAATTAGAAGTTATATAAAATGAAACTCATGATAATTAACAAGAATTTTAAATTAAAAAAAGAGTTGAAATTAAAAGAGAAATTGCAAGGTAGTATGCATTAAATATTTTATTAAAATATTTAAATTTCGAAAGTTTTTGCTAAATGTTTGAAGAAGCATCTGAAAGAGGATTATCGAAAAAAAAATTATTATTATAAGCTAATAACAAAGCGAAAATTATTTAAAAAGCAATTCGAAAAAGAAATATAATTAAAGTAATAAATAATAAATTAGGATTTAAATCAAGAAAAATATTATTATCTTTTATTTTTAGAATTAGAATGTCTATTCGAATTAAAAAGAAGAGAGTAATAATTAGAAAAATTAACCTTTACAATTTAAGAGAATCAATTTTTCTAAAAGTTCGAACCAATCTAAATACAATGATCAAAGCAACAAAGAATATACAATAATTTTGTAAATATTATAATTAGATGATGAAAATCTAATTAAGTTTTTTAAATTATAAATGGGATGAATATATGAGATAAGAGTTTAAAGGGTTAGTTATTGACAAAGATAAAGAAGAATAAAAACTGAATTAACTTTAAGCTCTAAATGAAAAATAAGTATAAATAATGAAATAATTATCATATCCTATAAAATCTCAAAAAACTATCTATAAAGAGATACAATTATCCAAAAAGCCGAGGTTAAAAATTGAAATGTTAAGGTTAAATCTACTTAAGAAAATACCATAGAAAAGTATGAATGAAGATGAACAAAAAGAAAAGGAAATAAAGCAAAATTATAATAATGTTCTATTTCCTTACACAAAATATGTTGAGAATATTGTCATTCCACAAAATTATAGGATAAGATTTGATTATTAGGAAATTTAATTATTAAATGTCTTAGACAAAATTAATTTAGAGGAGGCAAAATTAAAATTAGAAATATTACAAGGTTATTAGAGAAGTTAGATTAAGAATCATATTCAATAGTGTATGAATGTAATATTAAATATATTGTTAATTAGTATTTTTCAGCACTCCTTGATTTTAAATAAAAAAACAAAGTGCTTATTGGAACTGAGAGAATGAAAATAATGTCAAAATTATCATCTGATGAAATTAAACAACTAAAATAAAAGGAGGAATAAGAGTTTAGAATGATGATAGAAAGAAGAGAGATCAATACAAAAAGGGGTATTTATTAATGTAAATTAGTTCGAATAAATGATTCGATGACAAAGGAAAATATTTTCGATAAACTTAAAGTATTTTAATCAGATAATTATCCATTTCATATGCTCACTTATAAATTGATAGTTTATTTAAGTTAGATTGAATAACCAAAATTATAAATGGAAATGACCCATAAGGAATGGATACGTTTAATGAAAAATTATCATACAGATTTTAAAATCAGATTATAGTCAATAATGAGTGAAGCAAGAAGAGCTGCTGCTTATAAAGCAAAATAGATAAAGCGATCTCCAACAATATAAATTAAAAGATCACCTACAATAGCATCGAAATCAATATAATCCAAAAAATTGATAGATTTAATATGATAATTTTATTAATATATAACTCAATTTAAAAAAAACATATCACATGTTTTAATCTTCTCAATCTTCTATTCTTAATCCTTTTAATTTTTATAAAATAAAAAAAACTAACAAACATAAAAAAATTATTGAACAAAAACAATAATTATAATCTGCATCTGGCTTATTTTAATTTATTCAGAAACAAATTTGAAATAATTTAAATATAATTAAGTCATACTTTAATTAATTAGTTTGGCAATCTCATCAAAATTAATAGTAAAATCCTATACTACAATGATTTTCAAATCTATTTTGTGCTTATTTATGTTTGGTATTTGAAAATTAATTAGAATTAACTTAAATGATAAATTACAGATTAAAAATATATAAAAAAGAATTATTACTACAATTAAGGTTATAAATTTATTAATAATTGGGTCTTTACAAGTCTTGTTAAAATAATATTCGAAGTCATTAAAAATAGTTTTTTGATTTCAAAAATGACTAAAAAAACTGAGAACAATATAATCAGAATTACTTAACTTAAGTAAAAATGTATTTTCTTCAGTCTACTCTTATGCATCTATATTTATCATTACAGAATCTTCATTACAGTAAGTAGAAAATTTAGAAATACTATCAATAATTATGTTAAACCTTTTATTTCGTTAATAAATAAATTTATTAGTGGATATATTTTATGTATTTTAAATAAAAATTTTCTATATTTATACTTATGTTTCATACTAATTAATCTCCTTCTTCTTCTTTTGGACTCTGTGTTTTATAATATCCATAACCCATTAATATTAAACATACAAAGCTTCCAAGTACAATTAATACTATCCAAACTGCTCCTAATCCCTTACTTTCATCATCATCATCATTATTTGGTATAATTTGTAATTAAAATTTTTATTGAATTGTAGAGAAGTCATTTGAAAAAGTCAAAGTTAAATTTTAGCTTTCTTATTTCTGAGGATCTTGGATTATAATTAAATTATTAGAATTTAATGAATATTTTTCTAGTCCTTTATTATTTGGATTACTACCGAATAAATAATTTGACTTTAAATAAAATTTAAATAAATACTTATAATAACATTAAAAAGTTTTATGAACTTAAATCTTGTATATTTGTAACTTCAAATTGATAGCCTCCAGATATCAAAACAAAAGAACTTTCTTTTGTATATTAATAAACTCCTACTGTTACTTTATTTTCATTGTGATAAGCAACTGCAATGGATGATTTATCAACTGTTAAATAATTTAAGACCTTCCAATCTCCATATTTAACAAATGCTCTTATTAATTCAGATTACTGATTTTCAAACTTCTTTCCTTCCTTATTATATTTAAACTTTAACATAATCTAGAATGAACCTGAATCTGAAGTTAAAATGACTAATTCTACTGTTAAGTTATCATTCTCAAATTTTGAAGAGATTACTTAAGTTGATAAGAATAGGGTTTGATCTATAATGTAATTATTTAATAATTTCTTTAATGAAATAGAACTTATTCCAGATGGTTAAATATCCCCTTATTAGAATACAAAATTATTAAACATCAATTCATCTAAACAATTTGTTACCATCAATAAATATATATAAAGATCTTTATCTATTTAAGTGCCAACTCCTGTCATACTTGATGGTCTATATTTAGTTGCTTTAGAATTTATATTTTATTATATGAATTCTAAATTAATTGTCATAACTTCTTTTTGAATATAGAAATCACCTTCATAGATCATTTTATAAACCTTATACTCTCCATCCTATTCTTTTGGGTCTGATGGATTATAAAATAATACAAAGACGTAATTTTCATAAGGTGCTATAACTTGATTTCCATTAGGTATTGGTATATAGGATTGAATTAACTTACAATTTTAATTTTCACAATCTGATAACACTAATTCATTCTCATTTCCATTATTACATATTGAATAAAACCTATTTTAGTAATTGTCTAATCTAAAACAATTGTATTGATCTGGAAGTGTATAATCAGCTTAAATAAATGCAAGATTATCCCCTTCATTAACTCCTAATAATAAAGTATTCTTAGCTTATAAATAAATTAGGAATGATGATGAATCATTTTAATCTTTTGAGTATCCATAATTTATTTAAGAATTAGTTATATTCTAGTTTTTGATAAGCTAAACTCTTGACTTTAAACTAATCTAACCTTATGTGTCATAAAAGGTTTTTAGAGATGTTTAAATTGTTTAACCTATGACTGCTTCTGCTATTTCAATTTCCACTGTCTATGTTGAGTTTGTCTAAATACTATAGTTAACATTGTTAAGACTTAATTAGGAGTATGAGTTTTAAAACTTTAATGTTTAAATGAATTTAGCTTGATTCTTATCATCATCCTTATTTTTTACATTTAATGTAACCTTTATATTTTTCAAGTAAGTCTTTGCATCAAATTTAGGATCGAAAACTAAAAGTGGAGATTGTTCAACTTTAAGAATTGATGATTATAAAGCATTGTTTAAACTAATAAACATTGAATCATCATTTGCTACTGATAATGCTGAATTAACAGTATCTAATTCATAAGTTAAATAAAATGTATCATGTTATGCTTAGGAAGGTTTAAAAATATTTAAATAATTTTTTTCTCCTTTTTTTGTTTTTATTATTAAATTACCAGTTGATAATTATGATGTAACAAGTAAAGGATTAACTATTTAATATCCAAATAATTCAACAGTCTTAGATTTATAAACATTTAATAAGTTTTCATAATTATATTCAAATATCTCTTTATTGTTAACTAAAAAGAATGTATTCTAAGCAGCTGAAATATATATTTCATTATTCATATTATAATCTATAGATTATATTAAATTGAACTTATTATCAACCTAATTCAAGATTAAAATATTTTTTTCATTTTAAACAAATAAAATGTTTGATTTTAATATTCTATTTCCAAACAATTTCAAAGGTTTCCATTCAAAATTAAATTTCTTTAATTAAGTTTCACTTAAACAATTCTGCATTTTCAAATCTTAAATGTTTAAACTAATTAACAGTCCATTCTTTATTAATATTAATAAATCTGTGCCCTAATTTAAAATGCTAATTATTTCTTAATCATCATCTTCTTAAGGGAATTAAAGTGTTTGTATTAGTTCTATTTTCCAAACCTAAAATATACGATATATATCAAGTTAATGTTTATTTATTAGGGTTGCAAAATAAACAAAATCACTATCTTACTTATTCCACATAGTAAATGTTTAATCATTTAATTCAACAGAAACATTTATGCTCTTTCCGATTTCAGAAAACTTAAATGATTTAGTATCTGGATCATCATTGATTAATGCTGAGAAAATTAATAGAGATTTATCCTTCTATTAAACTATTTTGTAAATTAATTTGGTTGTAACAATTGAAGATTAAAATAATTATGTAATAGGCAAGCCTTAAGTACCATAAATAGTACCCTATATAACTTTAACTTAATCATCTTTGAATGAATTTACAATTAATGGATTACCTTCTGGGACTTCCCATATAACCTCATATTATTAATTTGGACCTGAAGTTAATCCTCCTAAATCAATAGAAGTTGTTTCATCTACTGCATTTGGAAAAGGAGATTCAGAGTCAGTTTTCTTATAAATACTTTGATCATCACTTTTTATTAGAGAATATTTAATATTTGATTAACATTACTAATTATTTATGGATAAAGCCTGTATTTTAATTTCTCCTTCTTTAATTTATCCAGATTTAAATTCATATTTTAAAGCTCCTTGACTATAATGATATAAATTAGATTCTTTCTATCCAACAGTTATATATTATTTTTCTTTATCAACTAAATATCCCCCTTAAATAACACTTTAATCTAACAATGTTATGGATTGATCACTAAATCCATAAATAAAAAGAGTATTATCATTTTTGATAAAGACATTTTTTTATCTTAATTCTATATGCTAAGGATATGTTGCAGTGAAATATTCTAAATCTCTAACTTTAACAATCACCTTATTTTCCAACACCAAAAAGTAATTATAACTTAATAAAACAGTATGTTAAACTACCTAACCTTATTCGTTGGTATAATCATCAATATCAAAAGCTATAAACTATTAAAGATTTAAATGTAATTAATCCAAAAGTTTCCAACTTTATGATTTAAAATCAAATTATAGTTTTATAAGTCCTAATTTCTGATCTAATAAAAATAAAATTCCATCATTTTAAACTTTATAATCAACCAACATAAAATCTGTCTTTTCTTTCTTTAACAATCCAGCCAATACAGTATTATCAATAGTCGATTATAAGGTAATGTCATTACTGTTGAAATAGAATAGTTCTACTAATGAAACTTTACCAACTTAATCTTCTTAGGAATTTGAAAAAGCAGGAGTGAGTCTTACAAAATAGGATAAACCTTAATTATTATAAAATTTATTAAACCACCTTAATTTATTTATTGTAAATTAAGATTCTATTTTAGAAATAGCTTTCAATTATTTTTCCTTGATTTAATAAATGATTTTTTAAGATTGATATTGACAATCAATTAAGAAACTATCAGATGATTCTGGATCCATACTTAAATAATCAAAATCGAAACATTATATTGAAGGTATTTCTGGATCTATATGAACCATATCAGTGAAATGAGGAGCTTCATTTTTTTATGCTTGAGTTTTTGTATAATATAAACCATTAGAAATAGCACTCTTATCTAGGAATGCAAAATGACCATTCCAGGAGTTTTGAGATTTAATTGATTAGACAGTTCCAATAGCTAAATATATATATTTAAATATTTACCTGTTGTCATATGTTAGCTTGAACTAACTTTATTAATAGGTTAAACAATTGTAAAATCTTAATTATTGTCTAGACTATATTACAAACCAACTCCTTCAAAAATTCCATTTGATAATTACCATTATAAGATTTCAGAAGTTGAAGGATAAATCTTAATATTGGTTATCTTAGTTGTACATTCATTTTAATCTATAGGTTTAATCTATAATTCGAATTATGTTTTTTCAATATTGAAATCATTTTATAAAATCACTACAACATTTTAACTCTTCAAATCTCCATTTTTATTATTGAAAAGAATGATTGGTGAATTTTATAATGTATAACTATTCAATGGACCTGTTAATTCACTTGCATAGAGCTATTCTTATTATTGAAGATCAAAGAATAAAGCCATATTCAATGTTGATAAAAATTATCCTTAATAATATTATAAATAAGTTCCACTCACAATTGTCATTGGACTAACAGATGATTTTTAATAGAGACCAATTAATAATGAATTATCATTAAAATAAGGAATTGCAATGTAATTGGAATTGACAGCAATTTTATTAATGGATGGCCAATTTGAATATCTATTTAATACAAAATCTAATTGCTTTGATTCAATTTTTGTTGATTAAGAATCAATTGACTTTTTAAATTAAAATGAAATTCCATAATGAGCCGCATTATTTGTTTAAACTAAAAGTTAGAATTAAATTGATTATTCTGTCGGATTATATTTTGGTTATTCAATTAATCTAATTTATTAGAAGTGGGTATTTTCAAATGCATATTAATCAACTTCATAATTCAAATATTAGTATAAATCTAATGATTCAACAGATTCAAATTGATATCTGAAATTATTTAATGTAAAATCGTAGAATACAAGTCCATTTTTCGAATTACTTATTATTAATTTATAGAGAGTTTATTAAGTCTCAGTTTTGAATTATTTAATGATAGTGAAATCACTTGGTCTAAAGTATTCTAAAGGTTAATGCAATTGAGAATTTAAAGTTTAAGTGGCTATAACATCTAAGACTTCTAGATTCCAAGTATATAATCCTTTTTTTATTTGATAAATAGCAATACGACCATCAACATCACTGTATTCTAAATTATTAGTATGTAGAACAACCATAATATCATTATCAATCAATTGAATTTTAGATGTTTATTCTAATCTGAATTTTTCACCTAATGGAGAACATCCAGTAACTGAAATACATCCAGTAACATAAATAGAATATTATCCTTTGTCTTCACAAAGTGCATAGATAAGTAATTTATCAGCAGAAACTTATGCTTGATAACATCTATAAGTAGCAGTTGGCAAATCAAAATGATAAATGGCTTTTAAAGAATTATCAGGATTTGTGAATATCAATCCCTTAGTGGCAACAA
Source organism: Paramecium sonneborni (assembly GCA_905182985.1). Lineage (NCBI taxonomy): Eukaryota > Ciliophora > Oligohymenophorea > Peniculida > Parameciidae > Paramecium > Paramecium sonneborni. Next base: position 68,799 of record CAJJDN010000130.1, on the reverse strand, counting down.
AGATATTAGTGGAATCATCATATTTTATTAAGTCTCTAATTTCAAATCCATTGAAAACTTTTTAATTATTCATTTCTACAACATTTTATACTGAAATATGATTTTCACATTATTCGCATTCTAAATCAATTCCTACTACTTAACCAGTAAACCATCTTGTACCTAAATCAACTTTCTTAGAACGAACATTTGAATTAATTATAACACCATTCTTAGATAATGGAAAAATGGAATTATCAATTTAAATTAACGATTAAGTGTTAATAATTTAAACTTATTTTTTTATTTCTACTGTATTAGAAGGTTCATCTGGGAATTTATAATTAGATACAGATAAAGTAAGATTCATTTTAGTATTATAATCTTCTGATTCTAAATTGACTTTAAGTGTCATAACAGAATTTTTCAATTCTGAAATTAAAGTTGTTTGACCTTTCACAAAAACATACAAGAACATTTATTAATCTCCATCAACAGCCATAATAACTTTATCATTATCAGCAATAATTTAGTCTGATATACTCCAAGCATCATATAAACTATCATGTTGTAAAGTATCTGGATTGAATACTAAAATATGTGCTTTTTAGGAATGTTTACAATAGGCTCTAATAAAAAGTTTTCCATTTTCTTCACTTTGATCAACTGTCAAAGGAGATGTTATTTAATACCAATATAATTAAACTGTCTTTATTTTAAATATGTTATTTAATCTTGAGAAATCATATTCCTCTATTTTACCATCATTTGCTCCTTAAGTCGATTAACCATAAACTATAAAGAAAGTATTTTCTCCTATTGCAAATTCCACTTCAAGACCATTTTAAAAAGCATATTGTTATAAAAAAGTAAATTTATTATGAAAATCAACAAGAACAATATTTTCTTAATTAACTATAAATAAAAGATTAGGATGAAGTTTTCTATTTCCAAATAATCTTTATGGTTTCCAATTTAAAGTATAGCCGTAAGGTTTAAAAGTTTCCGAATCTATTGTAGCTAATATTTCATTATCATGACTATATGTTGAATATGCTATTATAGTATCATCTTCTTTAATAATAAAGAAATAATTATCTGCAAAAAATAATGATTTTATTTTATTCAAAGGATTTTTTGAATCAAAAGATAATCTCTTCAAAATCTTCAATTCACCATAAAAATATTTGATTGTTACACTAAATTCTGTATCTCTATACATGAAATAAATGTTTTTTAAATCATGAAACCATAATGTGAATGTCTATTTGGTAATAGCAACTCCTAAATTAATATTCAAAATTTTATCACAATTGAAATCTGATTCAAATATTGAATATTATTCACATAACCAAATTTATATAATAAAATCATCACTTTGAATAATTTAATAAAATTAAGTTTGTTTTTCTGAAACCAAAACATCAGCATACAAAACTTTAGTAGGCCAAACAATAGGATTATTACTATTTAATATCCATCTTTTATTGATTATTCCAGTTACTTAATTATCCTCTAATTTATTTTTGAGTAATTCAAATTATTAATTTGGACCAGATGCTTATGGTTACAATTCTTTTTAAGTAGATCCTTCCAAAAGAGTTTTAGGGAATGGATTAACAGAATCTGATAATTTATATAGTTTAGAATCTTTATCATCTAATATTTAATAAGAAATCGTAACTGAACAGTTTTATTCATTCGGAGCATATGCTGTCAATATAATATCTTTTAAGGCTTTAGTTTCTGTACTACCCATATATTTTAAATAACCCATAGATAAAGTATATCTTTTAGTTAATAAATTTGAAATGACTACCAAATCAGGTAAATAAGGATTCAGTAGAATCACATCCTTTTAACTCAAAGTAAATCTAGAATTCAATTACATATTTTGAGTATCTATATTATATAAATAAATGGTATGTTCATTTCTTAATATAACATTTTCTTGAGATAATTTAATATAAGCAGGATACTCAAGTTGAATGAATGGTAAATCATAAATGTATTTTAATTCTGAATTTTCAATTAAAACAAAATAATTGTATCCCTATACTACTATAAAATGTGCAAGTGTTTCATCTTCTTTTATAAATGAATTGACACTAAATGCAAAAGATTATCCTGTTCTTGGGTAGATAACATTTTGAATTTTCCATTCTCCATTGGGTAAATAATTTACTATGTAAAGACCATTGTAAGCATCTAATAAATAGATATCTCCATTTGGTTATACAGAATAATCAACCAAAGAAAAATTGACTGATGGAACTCCTAAAGATTCTGCTAAAACTGCTTTGTCTAAAACAAAGTTTGTATTTTATGGTTCACCAGATTCAGACATTAAATATACTTCTACTAAAGAGTCATCAGCTAATTCTGAATCTAAACGAATAGAATATGCTGGTGTAAATCTAAAAAGATATTAATGTGTAACGCCAATAGCATTAGTTATTATGTACTATCCTATAGATCTCTATTTGAATGTTTAAATGTAGGCTTTTTCGGTGAAACTTTGAATTTTAGATCCATCTTTAGAGAGTACAAAAAAGATGTTTTCTAAGATTGTTTCATTTTATAAAACAACTTTTCTTTGACAATCTACTAGATATTATTGAGTAGATGAAAAATCAACATCAAAACAGTTTATTTAAGAATCATTTCTTTTAGTTATTAAATATCTCTAATTAAAATTGGGGGATTTATTAATATCTGTACTAAAACATATAGAATATTGATTATATACCCGTTAGCTATATTTAGGTAAACTTCATCATCTGTTTAATCTAGGAATACGAATAAGTTAAGCCAAAAGCCACTTTCTGCTTTACTTGCCACTTTAGCTGCAATTACATTAGAGGCAACTTTTAAAATAGAAATAGATCATTACCATTCTTATGTGAAGAATCTCTTTTAGTTTATTCAATTGGATGTATTATCTAAAATTCTTTTTATTAAGTGTCATTTAATGCATATGTTAGATCTGCACCATCAAAAAATTCTTATTTGATTTACCAAGTTAAAATTTCATTAGTGGTTGGATATATTGATATCTTATTTTATTTAGTTGCTTTTAGATAGGAATATATAATTTACTGCAACCATTTTTAATGATACTATTATTCACTATCCAAATACTTAAAACAAGGATGAGTATAGCAAATCTCATTTTTAAATAAATATTAATTAAAATCTTTCATCTTAGAACAAATGAATTTGATTATAAAATATAATTGATGATCCATAGATTAAATGATGTAAATTAATACTCTCATAATAATTTTTTTATTAATACTTAATATGCATATTGATATTCATCATGCTAATGGAACAGAATTATTTTCCACTTTATATTGCTCAACTTATTTAATGTAATTAACATAGTGTCTAACCTTATTCAAGACTGGAAGTGTTTCAGCTGAGATAACATATCCTAAATCTTCCTCAATCTAAATTTATATCATTATTAGATTACTTGCATAGACAATTCAATCGAATCTAAACTATCTAATCCATGTTATTCCAATTCTGAATCTAAATTTAAGGCTGACTTATTAATTATCATTATTTATTACTTTATTAGTAGTTCTATAATAATTCTTAACCAAACTTAAAACATATCCTTCAATATCTTATGATTTCTTCAATTAGAGATAATTCTTTGTAATCAATTATCCATCTTTATAAACTTAAATGGGTTTTGCTTATTATTATTTCCCTTAAGTTGTTGCTGGAGTCTTATCTGCAGCAAAATAAAAGATAGGTCTCATTTACAGCAATCTTAATCCTCTTATCATATTAATTTATTTAAATAATATATTTGAAATAACATATTTTTGTTTCTCTCTTCTCTTAAATACTCAAGATCCTCTTTTACATTTCTATCTCTTCATCAATGGTAACAATTTCCTCATTCTTGGCATATCAACATCACTTATATATCGAGTTCGTCTTTTTCTTCTCAAATTTGCTTTTGAACAATTTCGATTAAGATGTCTAGATCCAGCAGATTTAAATTTAAGCCTTCTAGCTCTTCTAGGTCCAACTATCTTAACTCTCTTTAACAATCCCTTATGATTTCCAATCTTATATTATCTATTTTGACTTCTAATTCTCTTTTTCCAACTTGATGATGAACTTTTTGTTTTTGATCTACCCTATCCTATTATTCGACTTTATTTAAATAATTTAGCCAATCCAAAAAATTACATCGGTTTCTAACAAATTTAGATTGGTCTAATAATAGGAATTATTTGCACCATATTTTTTATTGTCTAAGTAGCTAATCTTAACATAAATTCTTATTTATATATAAAAATCAAGATGTAATTTTATATTTCATTGTTAACGTTCCTTTCTGATTTGACATCATTTAAGATGTTCCTAATTTTGGTACACTTTAAGTTGTAGATAATTTCTAAACTTTCTATACTGATTTTATTGATCTTGCAATTGATGAAGCCGTAATTGGCCTTTAATTCTTCAATTGTTAATCTTTCTTTGTTTCTACAATTTATTTTCTTTACTCCTCTAATTCTTACTCTTAATCCTAATAAGTAGCAATTGCTCCCAATTAACCTTTCTCTCTCATTGCTTAAAATCTCTCTATTTTTAATTTCTATAAATCTCTTCTCAATATCTAATTCTAATTATCCATTATTGTTATAATCTTTCTATTTTAAATCAACTCATCCTTAAGAATCTCTACATTCTCTGTCAATTACTATATTTTTTATTATAATTCCTCATTACTTGAATTTGCTGCTACTATTATTTATATTTATTTTTCAAACCTCTCCCTTATACACATCTCTTTCCATAAATAAAATGTTCTCAATTTCTTCAATGATTAAAATAAAGAATTTATTTACTCACTATCCTCCTTAAATTTATCATATACTCCCACTCTCTAATATTCAACATCTAAATCTATATTCAATTTATTAACCTAACCAAATAAAGCCTCAGATGCCTTATCTCTCACTCTCTTCAATCCATCTGTCTTATATTCCTATATAAAATTAGTCATCTCCATTGATATCCCTCTCTTAAAATCTTAAAAACGATTTTACATCTACTATATCAATACATCTTAAGTACGAATTTACTCACTGAATTCCTCCTTAATCTTATCTCTCAATTTCTGCTTCTCTATATCAAAACTCTTCATTAACTATTCTATTTATTACTTCAGTGCATCATTTTCAAATATTAAATCATTCGTTCTCTGTGCAACCAAACTCTCCACTATATGATTTATATTAGATTCATAAAACTTTATTTTTTTCATTGCAAATCGAAGTTCTATTGATTTCTAATTGTACATTCTTTATAATGATTCATTTTCTATTACGATATGATTTGGATAATTTGACTTATTGAAATCCAACATTCTTTTATTGAAATCATTCAAATGCTTATCTAGATCACTATCTGCTATCACATGAGCATATCCCTTATTCAATGTCATTATTTTTAATGAATCCCTTTCTAAATTACTATAAAACACATTTAACTACTTTGCTACTTAATATGGTTAATCCATCTTATTCAATTAATTATTTAATTACTAATAATACTATTTACCCTCTTCTTAAAATATCGCCTAACATCCTATCATCATTGATATCAACTAAAAAACTTGATTCTCAAAACTTTCCAATCTTAATCTAGGCAAAATTGAAAACTTCTCTTATGCTGGTTCATAATTCATTCTTGTAGTCTTAGATCCTTTTTTAAGTTCATTGAATTATCTATTTATACCTGGAATTGAGTTTAATAATAGTCCAGCTTTCAATTATTATTTATGCATATTTTTATCACATAACTCAACACAGTTTTCTAACCATTGTGTACAAGGATCCTGAGTATCTGATGAAAATGGAAGGATTTCTCTTTTCTAAACTGTAAAAAATTCTGATAATATTAAATAACGAAATTGTAACACCATAAGTTTTCTATATGCTCTTTCATATTTGAAAAAATCATCAACTTCAAAAATACATTTATCTCTCAATATAGACTCTGATTCTGATACAATTAAATCTTATATTGTTGAATAATAAATCAATTTTGATTGAGGAAACAATGTAAATAAATTTGACATTGCTTAAGGAAAGAGATCAATTACATTGGATAAAAAAGATTCAATGTTATAATTGATTTTTTATGTTCTAAATAATATTTGCTAAGATGGAATCATATAAGGTGATAATTATGTATAATAATCTTCAAATTAAAATTCTTAAAGTGGCATATGAACATTATTTGGATTGGTTTAATGAACTTACACAAATTAAGAACCAAATGCATATTTTAACAACATCATTTTATCACTTATAATCTTTTTAGTTTAAATGGAAGGATATACTCTGGGTGCCTAATCCATCAATTTTTCAAGATGACACATATTTCTAAAGCAACCAGTTATTAAAGTGTTTCTTAATGTTGATATTATTTAAGGATATATTTCACTATTATCTTAAACTTGATTTCTAAACTGATGAACAGAAGAAATCATAGTGATGATAATTAAGAGATGAAATCGTTTAATCAATTTTTCTAAATAAGTCATAATCGTAAGATTCATATTCTAAATATTACCATTTGATAATATCTTTGTAATATTATCCTTATACTTTTATACTTATTAATATACACTTTCTAGGTCTCTTCTCAATCTTAACTAATTTCTTTTTAATTCCTCCATTCCAAGCATTCCTTGATTCAAATAAATAAGATCCTGAACATTGCAATTACATGACTGAACACCAATTAAGAATTAGACTAATTGTAGGGCTAATTGTTATGATCCAGATATGGGTTCTTAGAATTTTGTATTATTAGAGAAAGGATTGCCAGAACTCTTAAATTTTGGTTACTTTCTATTTGCAGACAAAGGAGTAACATTTTTCTCTAACTTTAATCGAGTTGTAGTCATCCAATCTTCATCTCCCAAATTATCAATTTCAGTATTTGAAACCTTATTGTCAAAATCTTTAAAATTAATAATGTTCATTATTGATGGTATGCTATGAATGATGAATGGGTTCTAAATTTATTGCATATCATTTAAAAATGGTTCCTCAGTAAATAAAGGTTTTACAAAGGGTAATTTCTAATTTAATTGAATCATCTATTCTCTTTATACAAGTGCATGTAATGTGAAAACTAATGATTGACAATTTTATGTTAATAATTTATTAAATTCTTATAATGCTGTTGATTGATTTTGCTGCATTTTATTTACAAAATTTTTAACTAATAATGAACCTCTAAATTGACTAGAAATCATACTAATGGCTGTCTATTTTATTTTGTCTTAATTATTTTAATCATTTGCATTTGTACTACTCTACATAATGTTAGCTTTTCTCTATGTTGTTTAAGCTTACAATGCTAATTTTTCTTTTAATCCTATTAGATCAATAAATTGATGATTCTATTTTTTGTTTATTTTTATTGCATTAAACAAATAGAAGTCTAATAATAATAATGATTTTAGAGGCATTAACATATCAATCATTTTATAATTATCTGCTGCAAAAGTTGTCCATAATTCAATTTATTGACATTCTTTACCAATCTTTAAATATTCATCCATTATTATCGAGAAAACATCAAAGTTTTTTTCATCTATAACTCTGTTCGGAATTAATTCTAATTTTTAAATCATTTTATTTGTCAAACCCCTCTCTTTAATTTGTTATCCATATATGTTGCTCAAATAATATATTCTCAAAGATAATTTATAAAATTTTCTTCTTAAGACTAAAAATTCTAAAAGAGAGAAAATATTAAAATTGCTGTCTTCTGGTAATTATTTTAGAATCTATGATAAATTATTTTTAGAATCTAAGATTGAGTCTTTATAAAATTATTTATAAGGAAACTCTTTATCAATCAATCTATCTCTTCTAATATATTTTAAAGTTTATTCCAATATATTTAAATCTTTAATAGAGAATAATTTTAAAATAAGTTTGAGAGATCGAGTATGAGTGAAAATATCACATAACAGATTCAACCTTTTAGTAGCTTCTTAATAATAAATAAGTACATTTTAATCATACTTAAATTTGGGCTATTAATGAATCAACCTGGCTAATATACTTACAGCATTATTCAATTCAGAAACTCTAGCCTTTTACAACAAAGGATAAACAATTTAAAATATTTTACATTTAGCATTGTTGTAATCAAGTTCAGCTTAAAGTAAATCTTTGACTGCTAAGAATCTATTTAATTATTAAGAATCAGAATGACTATTTTTTTCACCAATTTTATTTGTAAATTATAATGTAAATGCACTTATATGACTTACTTTATCTAATAATTAAGCTACATCTTTAAACACAATTTCATGAATAATTTTATGACCATTTCCATCTATAATTTCAAAAAGATTATGATTTCTTTAAATCTTCTCTTCACAAAAATAAGCTGAAGTATCTTCCTATGGAATGGTATCTTTAGAATCTAAACTTGTTATGAAAGCATTCAAAGTATTTTATTATTTTTTTTGTATTCTCTCTTTTGTTAATTAACTAGAAAGTTGATGTAAATCCATGAAATAGATATTTAAATTTTTCTACATAGTTCTCATAACATTGTAGCAATGCATAATTTAAATTAAAGATTCTCTTGATTCCAAATAGAGTAATTTTTAATATCTCTAGAAAAACTAGAAATATATTTCTGGAAATAGAGTTGATTAGACCTTCTCTTAAACTAATGATACATCCTTATTTATTTTGTCAAGTATTTTATCAGATTCATGATATAGTAAGAATTTCATCCATGAATTGATTGAGCTATCCTCATATTAGTTAAATATTAAATTCATTTCTGTATCTTCTTTATTTTAAATAATTTAAATATTGTCTAACCAATGAGCACTACTTCTAATTCTATACTAATTCTTTCTAATCTTATCCTCTTTTAATTCATTTAATATGTTCATAGTTTATTGTTAAAAACTCTTAGTCTTCTACTCAGACTAATCTAGATTATATGGAAGAAAAAGGAGATATTTATTACTCTATTCTTAGATCTTCTAGATGAAATGCTTATCGATAGCAAATAGAAACAAGGCTCCATTATCAACAGAAATATCTTGATCAACTCCTTAATCAATAGCTAATTATTACAATTCTTATTATAATTATGGCATTGTTACAGGAATTAAATACATGTTGCAATATTATGTAGAAATACTTTCTTATGTAGTAGATTCTAAACTCTCTATAAATATTTGAGTATCTAAATCATCTAATTTATCTGCCATTAAATTTTATTTGAAGTTGTAATATTCTTTCAAATGCTTTTATGTTATGAATGGCATGCTTATATATATTTTATTGTTCATTCTTTCAAAGATGAGATCATCATCAGTTGATATCTATATTTAAGGTATATCTTAATCAAATCTTGAAGGGTCAAAAATTCTTTCATTAGATAGTTTTTCGCTTATCTCTGCATATTCAATCAATTTTTCATCTATCATTTTTATTTCTTCATCAACTAAAGTCTTATTCTCGTCTGGATGTATTCTTTCTACATTTACTGTTGAATACATTTCTATTGGAATAACATCTGATTTCACCTTAACTAATGGATCATAAAACAGAACATCTTCTGTAGGATTATGTAATAAAGCTATTCTTTATCTTATTAAGTATTTTCTCCTAATCCATAAATTAGCTTATTAATTTTCATAAAACTAAAGTAATGCTTCTCTATAATCTTCAATTGTTATATTGAGACGCGCTTTCTTTTAGAGAAAGATATCAAAGTTAAATTATTGAATAGGATTAGGTTTGACACGATAACCAAATTCATGTAATATTTTAGAGATTTCTATTTCTACTTTTGTAATGTCTTAATTCCAAAATGTATTATCAATTTTAAATTTTCCCAACTACTTTGATGATTATTAACAAGTTTAATAAATTAATCTGAGTTCATTTGTTTATTAGGTAATAGGAAACTGTTATATAGTTTGAATAGCTTAATTTATAAATGGTAAACTCATTAATTATATTATTATTAATTTAGTCATTCATATTTGAGATTGTGCAAACAAGACTATATTATCAAAATAGATTGGACAATTATTAAATGAGAACAAGTAACGATATCTTGAAAATATAGAAAAATAATCTTTCTATTAAAAAGTAATTTGAAAAAATATATTCATAAAATAATAAAGAATTTAAGAGTACTATTAATAAATGGAGATGATAGAAAAAGATGTATTATTCTCTTTGAAAATGAATTTATAGCATTAAATATTCATACATAATTTAATGGTAAAAAAATAAATTATGATGAATCTTTATAATAAATTATTTTCATATATAATTTTATAATATGCTGAGAGATTAGATAAGGAACAAGAAATGAGAGAAAAAAAAGATTGGAGAAGGATTAGAAATAATGGGTAGAGTATAGAAATGAAAAAATAGAGAAGATAATTATATATATATATTAAATTTGAAATATATTTATATATATAATTTATTGATAAAATAAAGGAGGGTCATTAAAATCTTGAGGTATTAAAGCCATTTTTTTGAATGAAGAATATTAAAAATTAATATAAATTACATTTTTCTTGATGTCTGAGCCCAAAAAGAAGTTATGGATTGGCAATCTTGCATACAAAGTATGATGGCTATTTAAAATTGTATAGGTTCAAAAGGATGATTTAGAAGAGCTGTTCAAACAGTATGGATAAATCACAGAGATTAAAGTATTAGATAAGGGTCCTCATGTATACGCATTTGTTGAATTTGAAAAGGTAGAAAAAGCAATTGAAGCTTTTAATAGGTAAAGGAGTGAAAAATATCTATATATTAGTTTACAAGGTCGTGAGTTGAAAGGGTAAGCTATGAAGATTGAATATGCAAGTGGAAGGAAGAGGTAATAGTTAATTTAATTAGTATTTAGGAGTACAAATGATCGTGATAAAGACAGAGGTAGAGGAGGCAATGATAAATACAGGAAGAGAGATAGCAACTATAAGAGACGTTCCCGAAGTCGAAGCAATGACAGACATAAAAAGAAATCTAAAAGTTTAACTAACTCACTTACTTTACTTCTAATTAGGCAACAAAAGACACTCATCCAGCTCTGAGTCTTCCCGTAGAAACAAATAGTATAACAACAAAAAATAGCCCGTGCGTTCCCCCCCTTCGGATGGTCTTTCAAACTGAGTATCATTAATAAAAGAAAAAATATTTTAATACATCGAAATATCATATTAAAAAAAAAATCTTCCCTCAAATAATTAAACATTCAAATGTGTCTATTATTATTATACTACCAATCAATCCCAACTACAAATTTATCTATACAATATCCAAAACTTATCTATTATACATTCATTTAACTAAATTATTTCTAAATTTTTTTTTATTAACTTCTTTAATTATATTTAATCTACAGATTTAATCAATTTTCTATATAATCTATATTATATTATTTTTTCAATCTTCCAACAATTCTCTATCCATATATTTATCATTTTAATTTCCTCTTTCTATCATCCTTTATTATTTTTTTTATTTCAAATCTTCCTAATATTTTCATTAATTCCTTTAAATATTACTTTCCCCTTCAAAAACTTTATTTTTAATTCATTTAATATTACTTACTTAAATTCCTATCCTCTATACCATATTCTTTCCTTTTGTTCCCTTCAATACTATTTTCAATGACGTCATTTTTAACTCTAAATCTTTTTCATTTTCTCTTTATTTTTCACTTACCTAAATTAAAAGAATTTTTTCTAATCATTTTTATTACTATTCACATTTTATATGGATTATCCTATTTCTAAACCTAAAAATATCCCTTTGTTGTTTTCATTCCTATATTTTTATTATACTACTTTCAATTCAATTATAACATTTTTAATTTTAATTTATATCATGGGATTAAAATATTAAGAATCTTTTTAAATTATTTGCTTTTTAATTTAATTTTTGAATCTTTAAAAAAAATTAATAAATGATTATTCAAAATTGTTCTCTTACATGAATGAATATTAAAATCTTTATTGTTACCATATACTTTTGAGGTATTAGTTTAAAATAAATTAAACTATAAATATATATATAATTCAATCATATATCTAAAAATGAGTTTGAGTTGGCTGGTGTCTCCTAAATTACATAAAACTACTAATGGCTATTTTATAAATCATGAAAATATTAANCATCCAGCTCTGAGTCTTCCCGTAGAAACAAATAGTATAACAACAAAAAATAGCCCGTGCGTTCCCCCCCTTCGGATGGTCTTTCAAACTGAGTATCATTAATAAAAGAAAAAATATTTTAATACATCGAAATATCATATTAAAAAAAAAATCTTCCCTCAAATAATTAAACATTCAAATGTGTCTATTATTATTATACTACCAATCAATCCCAACTACAAATTTATCTATACAATATCCAAAACTTATCTATTATACATTCATTTAACTAAATTATTTCTAAATTTTTTTTTATTAACTTCTTTAATTATATTTAATCTACAGATTTAATCAATTTTCTATATAATCTATATTATATTATTTTTTCAATCTTCCAACAATTCTCTATCCATATATTTATCATTTTAATTTCCTCTTTCTATCATCCTTTATTATTTTTTTTATTTCAAATCTTCCTAATATTTTCATTAATTCCTTTAAATATTACTTTCCCCTTCAAAAACTTTATTTTTAATTCATTTAATATTACTTACTTAAATTCCTATCCTCTATACCATATTCTTTCCTTTTGTTCCCTTCAATACTATTTTCAATGACGTCATTTTTAACTCTAAATCTTTTTCATTTTCTCTTTATTTTTCACTTACCTAAATTAAAAGAATTTTTTCTAATCATTTTTATTACTATTCACATTTTATATGGATTATCCTATTTCTAAACCTAAAAATATCCCTTTGTTGTTTTCATTCCTATATTTTTATTATACTACTTTCAATTCAATTATAACATTTTTAATTTTAATTTATATCATGGGATTAAAATATTAAGAATCTTTTTAAATTATTTGCTTTTTAATTTAATTTTTGAATCTTTAAAAAAAATTAATAAATGATTATTCAAAATTGTTCTCTTACATGAATGAATATTAAAATCTTTATTGTTACCATATACTTTTGAGGTATTAGTTTAAAATAAATTAAACTATAAATATATATATAATTCAATCATATATCTAAAAATGAGTTTGAGTTGGCTGGTGTCTCCTAAATTACATAAAACTACTAATGGCTATTTTATAAATCATGAAAATATTAAGATAAGAGATGACTAATATTTTATTATATTGCAAGTTAGACACCAGAAAAGATTACAAAAGATGATCACTCAAAATACATCAAAGAGAAATTCACAGATGTTGATGTCAGATCTGGAATATTCTCTTTTGGTGGTATATTTTGCATTAGCAACAATGAGGGAATTAATTACATCAAGAATAACTAATCGTCCAATATTAAATGATTATTAAATTTGGGAGTAGATAATTTTCAATGATTTATGGCAATTAGGTTTGGTTTCAGCAGCATTTTCATATAATCTATCTTAGATCTTATTTGAGCCACTTTTTGTCTAAAGAAACTAAGTGATATCTGATTTATCTGAAAAATATAACTTTTCAGTTTTTGATTTCGCTTTAGCAAAGAAAGAAGCTAGATTAAAACAATTAAGAACAGAATTAACAAGTGACAGTAGTAATGCAGCACATTTCTGAATTAATTATTAAAACATCAATAAAATTATTATTATATTGTATAGAAAATTATTTGCAGAATTAAACTTAATGATTTCTTTTTTCATTTATATTTATCACATTTACAACTAATAAATAAATTGAAACAAATTTAGTAATAGTGTAAAAATAGAAAAAAAATACTAATATTGATATAGAGGAGAAAGGTATTGATTTAATAATTTACAGAGAAATCTATAAATTGAGAATGAGTTAGAAAATTTTCTATTATAATAATATTTATACTTTTTTTTAATAAATATTTACTTATTAGAAATTATTACAAATAATAAATTGCTTTAGCTTCTCATATTATCAAGATTATTAATTAAATAAAAACTTCTATATAATTTTGATCTAAATATTATTTAATATGCTTCTTTGATAAGTTTATAATAATAAGCCTTAAATCTAAAACGAAGTAAATTATAATAGAGTGTATTACTGTTTATTAAAGTTTCGTTTAATAATTAAATTAGCTTAAGTTTTATAATATAGGGAGATTCGAACAGATTGAAAAATTGTGTGTTTAAAAAAATAAATTAATAAATATAATTTAATGAGTTCTCATAGAGTGATTTGAGGTATTATTAAATATTTATTAATATTATTAAAATATATTAACATATGTTGGTTGGTAAAAGAAAGTATTTTGAAGATGAGCCAATTGAAGTAGCTTTAAAATTTATTAAATTAGACTAGAAATCCGACATTTGCTTTGAGAAGGCGAATTACATAGGATAGAAATTTAGAAACATTATGTCAAGCACGTAAAAGGCTAACTTAGTATATGATTATATTTAATTTATTTAGATAAAATTTGGTGAATATTTAAGAGAAATACCCTTAGATTCAATAATCAGATATTTTAAGATTATTAGAAGATTTTGACAATAATGTTGAGATGGTATCTGAGATTCTAGGTTAAAAAGTAGCCATTCCCTAAAAATTTGAGATTGTCAATTCAGATGTATGATTTAAACATATAAATTAGTTCGATAATTATAAGAAAGCTTTAAAAGAGGAAATGCTCAAAAGACTTTAATAATCATAAAATATTCAATCAGCCTAGTAGGTGATTTAATTAGGTTTTGATGATTTTGAGTAAAAGTTTGGAGAAAAATATTAATCTAATGTAACTAATTAATTAATAGTATAGACTTAAAGATTGGAAGATGAAAACAAATTATTGAAATAAGCATTCTTAAAATAACATAAGAGACTTGAAAAAATAAGAGTAGAAGCAGAAAATAAAGAAAAATAAAATTAAAATTTAATTAAATAACTCGCTGATGAAAAAAAGCAATAATAATAAATTAATAATAATCTCACAATATTATTAATATAAGCACAATAAAATAACTCTGTTGCAACTATTAATAATATTAATAATGATATATATTGAACATTATTGCTAATTAATTTTTTTGTATTCACATTCTTATTTGATAATATATAATTAAATTCATTATGAATAATAATAATAGTTTGGGAGTTAAAGAGAATAGATACAAATGCAAATCATTTTTTGAGTTATATTCTAATTCATTGCTTTAACAAAAGACTAAATCCAGAGATGCCCAATAGTATTAATCACTTTGTTAGCCTGAAGATAAAAAAAATGAATAATTATAAATTAGACCAAAGAGATCTGTTTAATATAATTCAATTTAAATGGAAACTAATTAAATTGAAAATTATTCTAATTCCCTAAGAAGATAAAGTACGGAACCAAAAAATAATTAGAAACGAAGAAATAATATAACAAAAACTGTATAAAAATTATAATTAATTAGTTCTGATAGAAAATATTAAGTTATATCGACTTATTAAAATCTTGTGAGATTGATAATTTTATTAATCAAAACATTCCAATTGAAGAAATTAAAATTAAGGATCATCATCAGAATTCAGATAATCGTAAAAGTAGCTTGATTTACAAAGAAAATTAAAAGGAAAATAATGTAAAATTACCAGTTTTAAAAAAAGATTGTTTATGTATAAAATGTATATAAGGTTTAGAATTTGATAAAATTGATTTTAAAGTTAGTTAGAGTAAATTAATGAGATTTGGTGAAAGTTTTGTAACACCATTTTTTGGAACTAAAAAACCAATATCTTTAGAGAAGCGACCTTGTGAATTTTAAGGAGTTGTTTATAAGAGAAAAAAATGAATTGATTAGATAATTTATTACTAAATTTTTCTCTATTTAAAAGAAAAGAAATAATTTTTATTAGATGATTTAATAAATAAATTTTTTAATGAATAGCATTCTCATGTCAAGTAATGGAATCACTTACATCTTATAATAATAATTAGGTAGTGGTTCATTTGGGACTGTATATCGAGTCTTAGATATGAGAACAAACAAATATTATGCTTGCAAAATAGTATTAATTTTAGTTAAAGAATAGATTTCAAAAGCTTTGTTATAGAAATACAATGCAGAATCAATGATAAGATAAGAGATTAAAATGCAATCAATATTAAATCATAAAAACATACTAAAAGTTTATAATTCATTTGAAGACAATCAAAATATTTATATAATTTCTGAATATTGTTCCCGTGGATCGTTATAATTTCCAAAAATCCCTTATTAGGAAAAAGATGTCTTTAATGTATGTATATCCTTGTTAGGAGCTCTGGATTGTTTACATTCCAATAAAATAATTCATCGAGATTTAAAAGTAAATATAAATGATTATATCTTCTAAAATTAGTTAGAAAATGTTTTTCTTCATGATGACGGAACTTATAAATTAGGGGATTTTGGTTGGGCTACTTATATCGATAAAGTGGAGCCCATTCTTTGTGGAACTACTGAATATATGCCACCAGAGGTTGTTTTAAAATAACCACATAATTACAAAGTAGATTGTTATTCACTTGGAGCATTAATTTATGTATTATTACTTATGAGTATTAATTATTAGATTTTACTTCATACTCATTTTCCAATTCAAGCTAGCTCTTAGCCTGCATTAATAGATAAAATTATTAGTCAAGAAGTTATTGTTAATAAATGTGTTGATGAGGACTTACAAATTTTAATTTAAGCATTGTTAACTAAAGATCCAATTGAAAGACCTTCAGTTTAATAATTGTATTTGAGTAGATGGATAAAAAAATAAATGAAGTTAAATAATATTTTCAATAAATATGAAAATGAATAACTCAAAAACAAATTTCGGAATAAAAATATTGCTATAAAGAGTTTAGAGATGAAGTAATATTTTAAAATTATAATCTTAAAAGTGGATCACTCAAATCTAGCTTATCAGATAGTCAAAAGAGTTCGTTAACTCACAGTTCAAGTACTTAAATTAGTTCATCTAATAATCCTTGTTCACCTCTTGCTAATAAATGCAATATTGATTAGATATTTAATTTCAAGGATTTTGAAAGTATCAACTCTGTACCATAACCTAAACTTTACTGAAATTGTTATAACTAAATTAATAGATTTGTAAATATATATATATTTGTATGTTTTTATATTAAATTTTGTTTTACAAATATTTAAAATATATTAATTGCTCATAAAATTTGTATAATATTTGAAATAATATACAAATAAATTGAGTTCTAAATTATAAAATATTTCTAATTGCTTTGTTGCATAAGAGTTTATTTCTTAATATAAATTAAAAAGGTTTCGATTAATAATGTAATAAACTCCTTGACTTAGTTAGATTATTATGATTATCATGTTATTATTTATATTAATAATGATTGAACAATATATTATCGATTCTGAAATTATTGAAGATGAAGTTGATCGTCCAGTTTCAGTTTACAATTTAAATGTTTGTTTAAAAGAAGACATTGATTTTAGAATATAAGATTGTTAATTAAATGAACCTGATATATAAGATTTAGAGTAAAAAATGAATAAGCTAATTTATAATTCTTGTGGTTTTAAAAAAGGATTGATTTAACATAAGAAACAACTCTAAAACTCAATAGAGAATCGAACTAAGAATCAATAGCTATTATTTAAAAAACCAATATAACCGATCTAATAATTATCTATAGTTTCTAATGGAGATCAATCATCATTGTTTTCAAGGAAGGAAACAGTTCCTAAAATCAATTTTGTCGGAGAAATGAAAGAAAGTTAAAACTAAAATACAACAATAGATTTAAGAAAAAACTTAAAGCTACATACACATGGTTCATTTGATATTACTAAATTATAAGATGGTTTATCGCCAGCTGTAAATAATCGATTTTCTTCTAAAAAGAAATCATAATTCTCATAAAGATCACATGAGACCTATAATTCATATTTAGATTTATCTTACAACAATACTTAACAAATTCCATCATAAAATTCAATACATTATCAAGATACAAGAAAAGAGAGATCCAAAATTGCGAAGACAACTATTAAATTCGTTTAAAATAAACATAATTAGAAACTTAGAATTTCATAATAAGCAAATTCATAAAGAGCATCTTAATTATCTTTATTATAATTAGAATATGAAGGAATAAGAGGAAGATCATAAAGTTCAGTTTCAACTCCAAAAAGTATTTTGAAAAACCCTTCACTTTAAAATTCTTAATTGGAAATAGCAAGCAGATTAAGTTTCTAAAGTAGGCTAAGTTTTTCAAGTCTTAATATAACAAATTAATCTCCTTAAAAATAACAATAAAATTCTTAATCTCCTCCAAAAAAAGTTAAATTTTGTTTAACCAAAAAATAAGCTAGAAGAGAAAATATTCCATGTTGATCTTGTCATTGATTATAGTAAAGTAAAACTTTTGCTGTATTATAAAAATGTATTTGTAAATAAATTTTATTTTTTTAAATCTAATTACAAAAATCAAAAATAAACATCAAAATCTTGAATTAATTTATCGTCCATCTAACTTTCCTTCACTTTGTTAACGATACCAGTCATTTCAATCATTTTTATTACTACTGAAAATGGTAATATTAATTCATTATTCACATCTTAAATATCAGATAATTTATGTAATATGTTAAGTAATGCTTTAAGAGTATGTTCTTCAATTTTTGTAGATCGTGCTTCCATTGAAAATAAATGATTACATATGTTAAATAATCCTATTTTTATTAATTTTGATAATTATTCTTCATTTGCCTAAATATTATTTATAATTTATACTTAAATTGAGAAATTCAAAATCACATAAGAAAATTCAAGTGCTTCATTATCTGAAAATCCATAGCATTACTCAAAAATATCTTCTAATAATTTAGAATCTAATAATTTAGCTAAAAATTCTTAATTATGAATTTTATTTGAAATAGCCCAAAATAATTAAACTTTTAAAGCTTTATTGATATCCTATGTTTAAAGATTTTAATTTATAACTTTATTATAGATTATAAATTCTTTTTCTGAATATTAATCACTAACACCAAAATAAATTATAACAACTTTTAAAGCTAAAAAGTCATAATTTGATTTTAAAGCAGCATCATAAATTTTCAAAAACATTGGAGTTGAGATCATTTCATTTGCAAAAGCATAATTATTATCAGATGATATTTTGGAAGGTATTTCCTCAAGTATTTCTAAGGCTAATCTTCTTATAGCTTAACTTTCATCAAAATAAGATTTGATTATATATTCTTTTATAGATTGTATTTTTTCAATATTTATTTCAATACAAAAAGTAAATGCTGAACCTATCAAGGCTAGAATAACTTCAGAATATTATCTTAAAGGATCAAGTATCATTAATTAACTTAAAAATTCAAAATCATTTTAGATTATAAAATCTCTATACATCTATTTTTCTTAGGCTAAAAAATAGATACAATTTAATGTCTAAAAATGATACCAATTTCTACCTAAGGAATGATTTCTTATATTTCTTCTTTGATATTTTTCTATAAATATTCCAAAAGTAGAACATCATCTAATTCTGCAAATCTTTAATAATCTTCTCTATTTAAATAATAGAAAACACTTTGGATAAGAGTAATACTTATTTCTTGAAACTCACTATCTATTTTAGATAGATTAATAAGAAATCTGATTTAAAAAAGGAATTGTTACCTAAATTTTTTTACTATATTTTCAGTCACCCAAAAATCAATATTTTATTCATCTTCTAAAGCTTTCTGAAGTACTTTAAGTAATAACATAATATTATTAAGATCTTCTTCAACTAACTATTCTTTAAACTGAAATTTTGAGAGTTCATCACAAACTTTATGAAGAAATATATTTTTTGTTTATTCATAATTATAGAACCGTCTTTTTTTCTTAAATTCATCTGTTAGTTTTTAGTGTCTTATTTAGATTCTAAACTTTTCTCTTTTCAAAGTTAATAAATCATTTGATCCGCCTTAATTCATTTTAAATATTAATTTAATAATTGTATATTTATAATCAACATATAGGTAGATTTGTATGTGAACCCATTTTACTAGCAGATCTGGGACTGATTGTTGATAAAATAGTTGTCATTTTCTTTTGATTAGAATTATTTTTTGGAACCTCTAATAAAGTTTTTAAAGAATTTATTTTTTTTGAATAACTAATTCGATCTGTTGTAAGAGCCAAACTGTTATTTTATGATATTAATTTTTCAAATAATAAATTATTTCTATTTCTATAATAAATTATTACTTAATTGTATTAGTTTAAGATGATCTTCTAGTTGAAAATGGTTTAGATTAAATTAAACTCTCTTTTTCATCCATAAATTACTTAATTGTTTCTTTAGTATTAATACTAATATCTCTAATTAATTATTCTTCATCTTGTGTTTTATTTTAACTGTTTATTTCTTTACTAAATTCTTTATTATTATTAATTATAGATTTTTCATCTACTTTAACAGTTTTTGTATGTCTATGCGTATTATTAAATTTTTAAAAAATATTAGGTGCAGATTAAAATTTCCCTTTTCTCTGATTATTATATTATTCTAATAATTAAGATTGTTCAGTTTTGGCTTTGATTTAGAGTTGTAAACTTAAAAGTTATTGTAATTAATTAATGTTTTTAGCTTATTGTTTCTTCATTCTCTTTCTTGATTCTCTTGTTTCATGTTAAAAAGGATCTTTCTTAACACCAATACAACCGAAAATTTTTTTAAATTCTAATATTATTATAAAATATTACAAATTTATTATTTAGATTATTTTAATGTTTTATCAAATGAAAAAGTGTTAATTTATTATTATGCTAAATCTTGATTATGCTATTCAGCTAAGTCTTGTAACTCTTATAATTTAACTGACTTTTCTATTGCATTACCATAATAAACTTATAAAGTAATATCTTCTTTATTAAGTTATTTTTTTAATTTTCTTTCCTATGAAATTTGAACTTTAGGTTAAGAGAATCCTTCTGATTCAGTTTAAAATCTAGTAGATAATCCATTATCTGAATATTTAGTCTTCATTAATGCTGATCTACATATTGTTGTAGATTCATTTTCATTTGTTTATTATTTATAAAGCATCTGAACACTAGCATTAGTTTTTAATGCTTTTGATTTTTCTAATTGGGTATCACTATCAATTATTTCAGAAATGAACGGTAATTAAGATTTATCATAATAATAATATTGCCTTCTTATTTTAGTAAATTCACTAAATTCATAAAGCATATTAGTATAGTAATTTAATTGATCTTCATCTTCTGGGACTTTAGATTTCTCCTCTTCTGGTAAAGCTTACTTTAAAACTTTTGATATTTCAGCTTTTTCAAGTGCATATTGAATGTAATTTGAATTGTCAACAAATTATTAGAAATACAATTTTCCTATTGAATCTTCTGGCTAATAGTTTGAATCAACCCAATTCATTATTTTTATTGTTTCTTAATATTTTAAAAAGTCATTCAGTTACTCATAAACTAATGCTATTAAGAACAAAGATAATATAATTTCTTTAGTCTATTTATTTTTTTATTGATTACATAATAATTAAGAGTTATTTTTATTTCTTCTAAAGATGTAAGAGTTATTTCCTTATATACGATTATCAAATTCCTTTAATAAAAATCAAGTCCTTTAAGATAGTATTTTAAAGCTACCTGAAAGTTTTACAATTAAAAGTAACTGTTTCCAGTAATCAAATTAAATTTACTATTTTATTTGAACATTTTCTTACCCTTATAAATTTAAGAAAAACCTTATTTTATCAATTTATGCTTATTCAATTATTCTACTATTAAGGTAATGAAAATACAAGAGACCCCTTGCTACTAATTGATTTTTTTAATAATATTAAGATCTAAATAGTATTGCCTTAATCATTAAAGATATCAATTCTTGAGTGTAAAATTTTTCTAATAAGAATTTGAATATCACTTACTCTTATACTAGATCTTCAAGAGTGAAATATTATCATGAAAATCTCTCAAATATAATTACAACCGATTCCAAAGTATAAACTAATTTTTACCTTAATTAATTTCACCCTTGTTGATTTTTACTTTGAAATACATCAATGTACAATAATATAATCGTCTCAAGACTTTTATTCTTAAAAGTAAAGGTGATTCAATTGGTAGCAGTTTTTTATATTAACCATCCAAATGTAATACACATTTACGATAATATCCCTAAATTAGAAAAGACTTACATTTCTAATAAGTGTATTGGAGTCAACCAAGAATTATTCAATTGAGTTTATTAGTTAAGGATTTTAGGGTAAACCTGAAAATTTAACTTATGACATATATAAATTTACAATATTAATAGATGATATTAAATTGCATGAAATATATATATATAATATTATGATACTTACCTATTAAACATTATCATTGATCTTTTCTTGGAACTTCTATTGCATCCACATAATTATATTTTTTGAATTCTCCTATAACAGCTTTAACTGAAGTTGCTGGTATCAAACCTACTTCTGTCACTATCTAAAAAAATAAATTATTTTTATACCATATTAATATAATTTGATTATGTAATATCATATCTAAGACTTAAAGAAGTATACTATTGATTTTCATTTACTTATTATAATTATGCTATTTCATTCCAAGATAAAGAATCAATCTAACTCTTTTCTGAGAATTTATAACTTTCACAAAATACTAAAAATGGAATTTTATGAGTTGATGCTAGACATGCCAATAATGCTGTTCCTACTCTAGATACTAAAGCTCCATTACATAACATTGATGATGCTCCTACTAATATTTTATCAACCTATTTTTATAGTATTAATAATTCTACTTTTGATAATATATAACTGACATGTGACAATAATATTTAATAACAAGATATTCCCTATTATTATAAACGTTTCACTAATTATGAACCTTCTCCAAATTAAGGATTATCCACCACAAATATAGTCAATTACTTTCCTTACTTAAAGTAATTTATTATAAAATTTTCAATCAAATATGATCTAGCATACACTAAAATAGTTGTTCCTTCTTAAATTAATTATGTTGCCTTTCAAATATTTATTTAATAATTATACATTTTTAATTATTAATTCTGATGCTGATATTATTTTTGATTGAATAAATTAATCAATCTAATTGCATAACCATATTTTTGACTCATTTTCATCAAGTTTTGTATCCCTTCTCAATATCATTAAACATTCATTTATAAATAAATATGATGTGCTCATTCCTTCATTCACTGTTCTAAAGTTTTTCATTAAATTAAAAATCTTTTTTAATTCATCAACAAATGCTATAGCAAAGTAATTTGATTATCTTGATAACTTATAATCCTTTATGAATTATTTCAATGCATTAAGAAATTCAACACATCTATGGGTAGATCCTATACATTATCCATTTTAATATTAAATACAAAGTTCAACAAAAGAATGATGTAAAGTTTAAGGCTATAATTAAAGTAATATCTTACATCAATTTATTTAACAGATTTTATACTTTCAGAAGTATAGTCTTAAAATATTGGAAGATGTGAAAGAAAATCTTATCTTTTATTTTACTCTTTTTATTCATTTTTTTAGACAATATTTTATTTATCAACGATAGGCTATTCTTCTTTTTTTTATTATTAAACTTGCTTAATATTTTATTGTTAAATTGTTTAATTAGATTCTTATTTTATTTTATTAGATTCTTCTTATTTAGATTCTTATTTTGCTTCAGTTTTTGTTTATTCTTATTCTAATTTTTATTTTTCTTTATTTGCTTTCTTATCAAATTTTTCCTTGGGTTTCCATGGCTCTCCTTTTTTTGGATTTTATTGATTTGGTTTTTCAGACATTTATTCTTTAATATTTATTATAATATTTAAGAATTAAAATATGGATATTGAGACTTTTGATGATTGGACTCCTGATCCTCACAAATAAGATAGTATACTTAATTTTTCAAACATTAATTTTTCTGGTATCAAATATTCTTTATGTTTAGATAATGTTATTAAGAAAAACAAAAAAAAATTAGAAAATTAAATTTATGATTCCTAACATGTTTTAAATTATGCCTAATAAAATTGGATAGATGATGATGAAGATGAAGAAATAAATAAAGATCCTCAATTAGAATTTAACTTTGAAT
The DNA here is from genome assembly GCA_905182985.1 of Paramecium sonneborni. Lineage (NCBI taxonomy): Eukaryota > Ciliophora > Oligohymenophorea > Peniculida > Parameciidae > Paramecium > Paramecium sonneborni. The sequence goes on along the minus strand of CAJJDN010000130.1, from coordinate 44,518 downwards.
AAACAAAAAAATAATTAATGATGGAATAAGTTTTTTATAATCCATTAGAAGATTTATTAAATGAAAAATATGTACAAAATAAATATGAAACTCATCTTAAAAATTCTGAAAATAATACTGTTATAAGTTGTTCAAATTGCTTTATTTAAATTAGTTATCATTGTTAATAACATGAGACTTATAAAAAGTAATATAGAGCAATGGTAACAATTAATACAAAAATCATAGAAAACAAATTTGTTAAACCATAAGAAAACCAAAAAACAAAAAATGATGATATATTTTTATCAGTTCAATGTAAAGTCTGCTAAGAAGAAATTGGAGTCTATGATATCAATGCAAAATTATATCACTTTTATAATGTAGTTTCAGGATTAGGTTGATTTATTTTCTTTCATTATATTTTTAAAATATTTATTTATATATATTTTTATATTACCATACAATAATTTATATCATAAAGAACAAATTTAAATATAATTTTTCTAAAATCTTATCCTCATTGATATATAATTCCTATCATTTTGAGAATGCAAAAAACAAAAAAGAATTTAAATGGTTCATTATATAATTATTTTCAAAAATACTAAAATGATTTAAAAATATTATTAAATTCATTGATAATTATATTAGTCTTTCTAAACGTTAAAATCTCTTATTTTTAAAATGTTATATACATTTATTCATTACGTTTCTAATTATAAACTCCTCCAATAAAATTTAAACTTAATTTATTTCTGAAATGACCCTCCTTCAATAAATTTCTAAATTAATTATTAAAATGATTACATCATAACATATAAATCTGATAGATGAACACAATTCTTGCTTAATTTTCTTACAATAAGATTTATTTAATTCCCATAACCCTATTTTCCTTAATTTAAAGAATAAGTCAACTTCTTTTAGTTTAAAAAAGAAATTTTATGAATTACTAAAAAATTTTTTAATAATAATGACTATTGAAAGTAACTTAATAATTGGTTATAATACGAAATAGCAATGAAATAATTATCCAACAACTAATTAGAGGAAAATCTTGATGGAAAATAAGCAATATTTCGAGTTCCACTTTAATAATTTAATGAATTTAACATAAACTAATAGTTGCTACACATTTTCAGATGAAGAACAACATGTTAAATCTAAAAATTTATGGCATATTTATAAAATTAGGAAAATTAATAATAAAGATAAGAAGATTTATAAGAAATTCTTTAAAAGTATCTAAATAATAAACTCAATTAAATTTGTAAAAGTTTAATTAAAAAAATTAATCACTAAATAATTCTATTAAAATAAACATATAATATATTATCATATTGCTAGGGGTTAAATAATTCTATAGAAAGAAGGGTAATTTGTTAAGTTAAATTTAATAAAATAGTTGAAAATAAGGCTAAATTTCTTTTTATGAATTAGATAAGTTACATCCTAATAAATTCTTCATTTCCAATTTAATTTGATGTTCTGATAAATCTAAAAATCTGGTTCTCTCCAAGAAACTTTCCAAGATTTTTTAAGTAAATACTAAAATTTGTTGCATATACTAAATTACAATTTTATGATTAAAAGATTTAATTTTCACATTACATTTAGATTAAAGATACCTTTTCTTTAGAGTTGTATTAATTAAATTGCATTAAAATCAACTTAATTAACATGCTGAGAGGCTATTTTAAGTTATTAGGCAAATAAATTGAGTAATTCATAAATTTAAATAGAATTAGCTAATCTGTTATTTTTAAGTTGATTCAAATCAATAATTATATTTGAATTTAGTATAAATAAACAATTTCAGTTCATCAAGCTTCCCCTTTCTTATAGAAATAAAGATAATACATGCCAAATATGTAAAGTACTTTTTTAAGTAAATTATATCATCTATAAATTCATAATCATTTTCAATTACTTTTTATTCCTTCTCATTCTTTTTAAATTTATCCTTTTTAATTAAAAATGCTTTGTAACAATTTTTTTTAATAATAAAATATAAATCTTTCTCATAATTAAGTTAAAAGAAAAGAAATTCTATAAAAATGAATAGTTAAAGTAAAAATAGTAATTAAAAGATATATTACATCCTTAAACTTTTTTATGAAAATTATTACTCAATAAAAATAGTTAAAACTAATTAAAGTTTGACTTCTATTACATTGGTAAGACAGAAAAGAAGTAAATAAATTACAGGGTAAAAAGATAAAATTAGAACTTCATTACAAGTTTAATTATTTTAAATAAATCTTTGGAATATTTGTTTTTAGCTAGACTCATTAGCAGATAGAGAAAATTTTAAAAGGACTAAAAAATATTTTGATAGAGTAAAAATACATTTTTTAGTGCTTGAAGTACACTTAATTAATAATTAATTTGGGAATAGAATTTTATGGCAGTGGATATAAACTTTTATTATATAATTATGAATAAAAATTGTAATAATTCTAAAACTGAAAATAATAATAAATATTAATATTTAATTTCTATATATAAATACATTTAGATTAATGAAAATAGTATATATAATACTTCCAACAGCTAATTTTCGGTAAACTCATTATTTTAGACACAAAAAGGTAAAAGAAATAGACTTATACAATATTATTAATTTTATTTAATTCTTTCATCAAAATATCATAATTTCTTCGTTTTTTTCATCATGTTTCAATTCTTAATGTTTAACTTCAAAATCAATTGGATAGACTTTATTTTTTGTTTTTGGTTTTTAATCTAAATTCCTCACTTCATGTTTGAAATTTGAATTTCTTTTGATACTAGATGGTTTAAATTATTCTGGATGAGAATCATTTTCTGTATGAATATCATAAATTCCTGGATGAGAGTGAACAAAATTAAGTAAATATACTTTGATTTTTTAATATCTTAATTTAATTTTTTAATGTTATTATCCTTTATTTGTTAATAATTTTTTCATAATCTAACTTGATTAAATTAATTTTGGAAATCTTTTATTAATTTTATCTCTAATTTTATCTAGATTTTCTTATTAATCTTCTAATTATGCTTGCAATATTCCCCATAAAATGTAGAAAATAAATGTTCCATTTAAAAGAATGAGACAAATATAAAAAGGTAAGATTATCTCTTAATTTTCTGATATATTAGCTTAATAGATTGTAATTGATAATACAATTGAAGTACCACAAATAAGTGTACTTAATTCATCAATTAAGTTTAATTTTGGGAATTGATAAGGACGATATTTTCTTGTTAATAATTAATATATAAAAACAATAATAAAAACTAAAGCTCCTTTGATAATAATTAAATCTTCATAAAATGTTAAGAATATAATAATAAATCCTTTTTAAAGAATTTTGATAATTTCCCAAAAGTATGCAGTTTTAGAATATTCGTTATATAAATATCCAAAATTTTTTCTTGTGTTTTCTTATTCTAATTATTCTCTTAATCTATATAGATTTATAAATAAATATGCTGGAATAATTATTCCTAAACATAAAATAGAAGGTAATATAAAAGTTAAGATCCAATTAAAATGTTGTTAAGTATCATATCTATATGCAACATTACCTTAGATCCAATAATAATTGGATATATATCGAAAGGACATTAAGGAGATAAATCCTCCTATTAATGTAGGTTATAAATATGTAAATAAATAAATTGCTGTAGTTGTAAATGCACTCTTATTTAATTTAGTAAAATGAAGGGTAACAACTATCATATAAATAAAAATAAATGTTAACATATAAATTAATGGCATGATCAAAGCCCAGATCATTCTAAAATAAATGATATCGATATCTGTAATATCTATTAAAAAACAATCTAAAGATAAACTCATAGCTTCTGTTGGATTACCAACTGATCTAACTGATGATTGTAATACACTTGGTAATTATAATTAAAATGTTGAAATAACTCCAATAATTTAAAAATAATTAGTTAATACTTTTATTAATACATTTCCTTAACCAATTCTAGGATCTTATACTGATGCTATTTTCAATTTAATTCTTTTTTATTAAATAATAAATTTATTAACTGTTTCAATTGTTCCTTTAACAGATAAAAATATTGATATCATAGTCCAAATACTAATTAGAATAACTTTAATAGTATTATCACCAATATTCTAACAATCTCCACATTTATAAATTGTGCTTACTGAAAAAGATCCTTAACCCCTTATATTATATAAATCACATTGTTCACATAAAGCTCCTATATGTGCTTCTGAACATAAATCATTACCAGGATTCCATCCACCTATACAATTTTCAGGCAAATTCAAACAATATTCTATATTCTCACTATTTTCATATGGTCTCCAATACTTTTATCTTAACATTATTCTTGCTGAAGAAACCTTTTCCATTTTTATTTAATCCTTTATTTTACATTATTCTCCAGCTCTTGTATTATATTAATAGGAATTAGGATCACACAATTTACATGTTCCTTATTAAGTTTTATATTCTCCTCTTTGACAAGGAAATGTTTATAAATTCACTCTTAATTTGTAATTTGTTTCATAATTTTTTAATAAATAAGGGGGTTGATTATCAAATATTGGAATTTTAATTGAATTACACATAATTTCTAATTATAAATAATTTTCTTATGATTAATCAGGATCAAAATTAACTATTAAAGTATCTAAATTATAATCCTAACTTGTTGTATTGAATTCTACCTCTGTAAGACTAATAAAATTATTCTAAAATTCTCCTTCTAAATTATTTGACATTTATCTACCATTGAGTGTACATTTACTACCATCTAAAGCTTTAATTTAACTATTCTCTTTATCAAGTGGAATTATTCTTAATGATAAATTTAATGGTATGTATTCTTATTTTTCTTCATTAAAAATTTAATACTCATTAATAGCTTATCCACTAGGCAACATTAATAAATCTATCTCTTTTTACCCTATATAATATTTTTTTATATCTATAATTTATATTATTTAATTTTATTTATTTTCTATAGTTTTTGTTTCTAAAAGCTTTGAACCAAATTTAAGACTTAATTTTATTGGAAAATCAGCAACATTATTACTAAATAAAGACGCTTTATTATTTTAAAAAACAATATTAGTTTAATCTTTACTTTAAAGAGCAAAATTTTCTAAAAATATAGCTCCCCCTACATTTGCTTAATTATTTTCAAATAATGTATTAAAAATTAAGAATTAAGATTTATCATGATAATCTAAATATATAGCACCTCCTGTTTCTTTTCCTTAATTCATTTTAAATTAACAAGATGTGATTAATATACTTATAGAAGAGATTAAAACAGCACCACCATATGTTGCAGTATTATTTTTAAAGTAACTTGATTCAATCTTTACTGTAACTGGCTTAGTTTCATAATATCTTTCAACTTCATTCAATACTCTATTAGAGCTTATTTGAGAAAAAGATCTTAAAGAAATAACGTCTTTCGAACTTACTATTAAACAACTCTAAATTCCACATATGTTATCTTCCATTTTAATCTATTATAAATAAACAAGATTCTAATTTAATTATTCTTCTATTTTTGTAAATCTTAATAATCCTCCTTTACAATTAGAACATATTATATTCTAAAAGTGTAGTTTTTGTATTAAAATGAAATGATTTAAATTAATTGAATCAATTTAAAAAATAAAAGCAGGTTTTGTTCTTTTTGATATCAAAGCATAAAAATTATAAAGACTAATAATGTATGAATTCTTTTGATCATAAAGTTATTATAAAGAGTTTGGGGTCGTATATTAATCAAAACATTTTTAAAAGAAAGGTGGAATATAAGGAATTATACTGATTGGTTTTTTAACATCTCCAATTGTTTCTTATAAAGTCATTAATTTTACATTGAATATTTCAATATTGGTCATATATTCTATATAATATATAATTAATTACTATTATTTAATTCAAATTTAAGAATACTTCCACTAATCAAAGTAAAATTTTCCATTAAAATATTCTCTAATTTGATCGATTGTGCATTTAATATTTCTAAAACTCCATAATCAAATAAATTTATAATATTACAATCTTTTATAGTAATATTCCCTCTTTCAATAGAAATTAAATAATTCTTAGTTTAAAAATTGATTTCTGATTGGGTTATATCTCTAATTCTTCCTAAATAAGATAAGAAACCTTGATAAGTATTTTATATTGATAAATCAAGAATACGAACGTCTAAAAATAAAGTGTTGCTCGTAAATATGATGGGAAGTTTTAAGAAAGCATTTGCCAATGAATAAACATTTTAAATAATACTTTTAGTAATTAGTATAGAATTCTTGACTCTGGATGGTTCAATAAAGATTGCTCCTCCTTCTTATCTACTGAAACTTGATGAATAAGTGTTATTTTATATTATTAAATTTAAATCTGATTAAGAAGCATCAATTAATAATGTACCTCCTTATGATTTTTCTTTCATTAATAAATTGGTTTAGCTGAAATTAAAATTGCAATCCTCAATTACAATCCTACCATTTGATTAAGTTAAGAAATAAAATGCTCCACCTTATAAAGCTAATGAGTTATAGCTTGAAACATTTCTTAAAGTAATCGAATCAATTTAAAAATATGCATTTCCTCCCTTTGAATTAATTGGAAACATCGGATATAAATTTTCTATATAAACAATTTCATCAGATTGATATCCCCATATTAAACGATCTTTTAAATATGAATATTGTAAATCATTCTAAGAATTAAAAGAACAATCTAAAATATTTATATTAGCACTTATTAACACCAGATTAGATCCTTAATTGTTGGTTATTACATTGTTGGAAAATATAGATTCTCTTAAAATAATTTCAGAATTAGGATTTTCAATATAAATAGTTGATGATTACCTAAATTATTGATCCTCTTAATAAGAATGATGATGATTATTAAAAGCCATTATTCCTTTCAATGATATTTTTTATTCTTACTCAGATATTATACTAATTACAGAAGGCTATTCTGAAAGTTTTGATAGGATAATCGTGTTGTTAATTAAATTTACTGATATAATTTCAATATTTTCTGGATATCTAATATTAGTCTTTTCTAATGATTTTACTATGATAATAGGCGAATTGATTGCTATTAATCCTATAATTTCAAGTTTATCAATTTGAATCGCTTTTGAATTATATATCTATAGCATACTTCCATAACCAATATTTGGATTCTTTTAGAAACAAGAAACATATTAATGTAACAGATTAATTTTGAATTCATTATCTAATGTTGCTGTAACATTTTTAAGGATTGTCTTTTATGCATTATTTATTGAAATCTCTGGAAGATTATATGCTCTTATTATTTTAACATTTTCAATATTTATTTATTTTAAATCAAAGTATAGAGATGAATTGCTTGAGGTAATTAAGCCTTAATAATTTGATTAAGTAAATAAATTTGACTAAATTGTTAATCCATTGAGGTGAACTTCCAAATTCTAAAAGTTATTACTTTCAATCAATTCAATAAAAACTTGGCTGCCTACATAATTATTGTTTTGAAATGTTATTTAATTTAATTTAAGTAAATTTTATTAGATATTATCTTTGTATAAAGTATCAAGTCTATTTGTTATTACTCTTGTATTGAAATCATTAAAATTGTTGTTCAATATTAACATATTACTTATTGTAAATAGAGGTAGTTTAAATAACTAAGTTTGAAAATAGAAATTCCCTTTTGAAACAGAAATCTTAACTAATTCTACACTTAATGCTCCAGGCATAATTATTAAACTAGAATTAGTTAAGTTGTCATTTTCTGAATTTAATTATTCAATTACATTAAGAGCTTCTCTAATTTAACTATTAAATTCAGTATAGAATAAAACTGAGGATTCATAGACATTATCTGATGACTTAAAATTATATACTTACAATTATTAATTTCCATATCCTACATCTAAAATTTAAACAATTAGTTTGGAGTTAATAATTTGACAATTTTAGATTAACAATTAATCAATTTTAAAAACAAAGTTCTGACTTAATTGTTGAGTAAATTTATAATTTAGAATTCCATTGAGATTAATTAATTTTGAGTCTAAAATTTAAAAATTCTTTATTATTATACTATTAGGATTTAAGATTTGAATTCTAAATTAATTTTCATTGATATTTTTAATTTTAATTGATTCAAACAAAAAAGAACCACCATAAATATTATTAATATTTAATGATGTAGTAGAACTTATTGGAATAATCTAAAGATTCTTTAAACTAACAGTAGTAAATTCATATAATGTAACATTATCATTCATATATATCTACATCTAATTTGATGATTAAAATATTAATTCTAAAAATTGAACTGTGAAAACATTTTGACGTATGTTAGATGAAATAAATGAATTTTTATTAATAATACAATCTTAAGTACTTGGTAACAAGTTTAAGATATATCTTACTAATTTCACACTTTTTAGATTCAATTCATGAAATAAATAATCTGTTTCCACAGAGAAATGATTTTGAGGATTTGTGGAAAAAATGTTAGAAATAAGTGCATTTTTGCTTAGGAAATCATCTTATTGTTCTAAGGTTTCTAGTCTATTATATTATTGATCAAAAGTTTATTTGGAACAATAAATATTAATAGGAATTTCTAGAAAAAGATAACAATTTTTTTTTTCAAGATTAAGACAATTAATTTCATATCCTAAAGTAGGATCATAATATAATATTCCTTAAGCTGGAAGTTCAGATTATCGTTTTATACATTGCTAAGCATATTTTTGTAAAGTTATATCAGTGGGTTGGAAATATGGATTAATTTTCAATTTTTCTTCTTGGGTGATTTCTCTACATAATTCACAAAATTTCGGACAAAGATGGCATTGTCCATCATAAACAGTTTTTGTATTTAGACTTTTGCAACTAATACAAACAGGGATTTCATCTTCAATGATGCATGAATCACAATTGCATTTTGGATAACATTTATTATTATAAAGTATACCATTTGATGGACAACTTGTGCAAATAACTTCTAAATTATCTGGATCTACTTAAGTTCCAAAAACATTAAAACTGTGTTATCCATCTAGTAAAGAACTTCGAAAATGATAATTTATTTTATATTGCCATTTCCATGCATCCTAATAAATTTTGCTTTATTCTAAACAAGTAGAACAGCTTGATGGACATTGATAACATCTTCCAAGGAATGTATTTGAATAGTAACCATTGTAACATTGCATACAATATTATTATTCTTAAATATAATTATTAACACAAATGAGGCAATTTGGATCATCACAAAAAATACCAGTAATGGGATTTGAAATCATTGTGAGGGTTGAATAAGAATTAACACGATCTCCATATATTATTTAAAACTATAATTAAGGAGCTTGAGGTTTACTAATTAAAGCCAATTAAAAATTATTATTTTAAGACTCAAGAACTTTAACTTTTAATTCTTCAGGTATAATAGTACTTAAGGATTCAACTGTGACACATTCATAATGTTGTTAAACTAATAATTTATTGATATAGCCATTCTCACACTTCATACAAATTTAAAATGTAGGTATGGTTTCTTTAAATGCAACTACATCTAGGGAATTACTATATTATTAAGTTAACATAATGTAACTTTAATTAAAATAAACTAAGTAATTTTCTGATGATTCCAATTCACAATTTGGTAATGATTTCTTTCTGCAATTCAATTTTTCTACAGATATAAAATAATCTGTATCATGAATACATCTTAAGCATTGTAGATTATTCAATACTGAGGAGAAAATACAAACTTTACAAAATTGACCACATTATTAACATTATTCAAGTGTAGAATTAAAATAGTATCCAGTAATACAATTATTGCAGTAATATCCAGTGGAATTGTATTTACAATTGGGGCATTCTATAGGACATTCCAAACACTAATTTTCAAATAGAGTATAATTGAATTCACAAGTTATACATAATTGATTGTCATCACATTGATTGCAATTCATATTAAATTTTATACATTCTCCATTAATAGATCTATAACAATTTTTACATAATATATTTTATATTCTATCTAATGTGAATTTTTAAATAAAATTAATCGTACTATTATTACTTTATTAAAAACATCCAAAACATGTCTCTAAAAATGGATGTTATGACATTTAATCGAAATTAATTAAATAGTATTAAAAATCTTTTGCTTTTCGTTCTTTTTTTAAGAAAACATAATTAGTATCATTAGTAAATGGCATTAAATAATCTGTTGTGCAAATAGGATTCAAATACCATAAATTAGGATTTTAAATACAATCTATACAATATAATGCAAATGGAGTAATCTTTCCTGGACAATCTAAACAATGTAAATTCCCATTTATTATAACTTAAAATTGATATCTTTAACATCCTACATCTTCTTAAGCAATAGCTTCTTAAATATTAATATTCTTTAAAATAGCTCCTCGTACTATATATTATCTAAAATAATTACTTTTACAATCTTAATTTCCAATATCAATATATCCTTCTTAACATAGACATTATGATTTAGATAATTCTCTTTTAGAAGTTGAAGCATCTTCACATGTTAAACAATGAGTCTCAAGTGGACCATAACATGCTTTACAAGAAATATGGCATACTTATTATATCAAATACATATATACATTTTTAATTTGGCGTATCATTATCATAACAATACTTAAAAGTTAAATCACGAATTTATCCATTAAAATTTTAATTATAATTATCTCCACCAATATTGAAATATAATTTAGCATTGTCCTAATGTTATTATTTCATTGTGAATATCTTTTCTTGTTTTCCATGACCAAAATAAATGGTAAGTCTAATATTATTCGTTCCATCAACTCCTTCTTAATATACAAACCAATGCCAAAATGTTAATGCTTCAAAATAATACGGATCTAAGATTAACCAAGAATCTCTTTCCTAAGTTTAATATTAATTTAATGGTTCAGATTGATTATAATGATATGTAGTTATTTAGAATCCATTTAAGTTTTGATTGAGAGAACTTTAAATATATTTCCAATATAATGCTTTATCTCCTTAATATTTGTCTTAAAAATAAGTGTATCTTAATGTAGCTCTTAGTAAAACACTTTCAATATTTTATTACTAAAAATCATATATAATTTACTTCGGCCAACTCATTTATTATCACCCATCCAGATATCATAAATTTACTACCATAATAAGATATTGGTTATCTTAGAATAGATCCACTTTTCATATATGAAATTATCAGAATATCAATTACTTCTTCACATGAATAAACTTAACAATCTAACTCTATATTATCTAAAAATGTTGGTATGTCACTATAATAATATTCTAAACCTTCTCTTAGATCCATACTACTTATTTAGCCTGAAAATTATTTCAATTCTTATTTGATTGATGATTCAAAGGCCCTAGTAAACTAGTTATTAAATATATATAAATCAATACTATTGACTATCCTCCAATAACATATTCTTTATAATTTCTTATTTCAATTACAAAAGGACCTCCTTCTATCATTTACACATTTACGTCATCTTTTTATATATATAAAAATATATTATAATTTGAAAATGATTCTTAGTAACAAAAATAGAAAAACACCCATCTATCCATTCCTAAGTATTAATCTATCTATAATTCCCTTATTTAATAAGTCCCACCATGAAATAAATACAAACTATGAGTAAATGATTTCTCTTCTTTACTCAAGGTTATGTAATATACTAAGTATGTGATATCCTATTGTTTTTCTGTTAGTATGTGCATCGTTTAGGTTTGTAGAGCAAGGTCTTCAAATAAAACATAATGTTAAGAATATTTTGTCCATACACCCCAAGCATAATTTATTTAAACAAGTGATGATAAATCTTATTCAATTAATCTCTCCCCTAAATCTGGAGTTATTATTGTTTTGAATACCTCACAACTGGATTCAACTAATACAATCCTAATTCAATCATTTATAGTACAAAAAAATATTAAGATACAACTGTGCGAGTCTTCTAAACATTTATTAAATATTTTTCTATGAATTTAATTTTTCAATATAAAAATTGTTCTCTATGATATTTATCTAAAGACATTGAAAATGGAGTTTAGCAACTCTCAAGTAATATTGTAATTTTATTTCATTTATTGCTTTGATAAAAATAATTTGACTTTGAGGATTTTATAATACCAACAATTTGGATTTAGTTTCAAATACAAATAAGTATAAAAAGTTTTTTGGTAAACGAATAAATCCAAATTCTCAATTTATCACAATTTTTTGATCAAATGAGTGCTTATTATGAATTATATAAATTGAATCAGAGGGAATATTTTAGATTATTTTTTATTTTTCAAATTAAATACAAATTTATCAAGAAAAAACTGTTTTAATTCTAATCTCAATAATTATTTATTTATAAATTGCAAAAAGTCACTTCTTATATTTGATACTTCTAATTTATTATAAAAGTCTCCCTAATATGCATTTGTAAACTATTAATATTAAATTTGCCAAAAATTTATAAGATTAAATAGCATAAATTATAAATTATTAAAATAAAAATTTTAGATTACTTATGGTATAAAAATATCTTTCTTAGTTAAAGTTAAATATAAAATTTAAACTAATCTTCATGAACTTATTTTACTGAGATTGTAAAATTTTCAATTATTTATTTTTTATATATTAAATATAAAAATTCATTTTAAAATATGATAAGTATTATCCAAAATTATCATATACTCATGATATTTGATTAATAAACATCATTCTCTTTGACTAATATTTTCATAGATTTAATGATAAATTATTGGGCAAAATTATTTTCAATTCACACATTCTCTATCAAATATCATTTTTGCAATTTTTGTTGAATTTTCGATTAAAGTAGCAAATAGTAATTTGAAAAGTAATGGATATTTAAATTAGCCAGAAAAAAAAATGATGAGTGATATATTAAATTTAGTTAGCAAAATCACTTTTTGAGTTAATTCTCCCGACTTATTAAAATAAAAATCTGAATTAAACCGGCTCAATTTGAATGGCACGGATGATATTATGGATAATACTTAAAGTAACAAATTATTTATATAACTACTTTATATGATCATAAATATTATATATATTAAAAAAAAATATTTCGTTATTATTTTAAAAAAGTTTTCAATAAGTTAAAATAATATTATTGAATATTCAATATATAAATAAATATCACTTCTTTTTGCTGAGATTTGGTTAAAAATTAAACTCTTTTGGTTAAATTGGTTTTGAATTAGATTAATTAACTTTTGAAGTTTCCTTTTTGGGATTTGATGTGACAGTGTTCTATTTAATTTAAGTTGATTTAATAGGCTGTTATTTTTAATCTTATATAGGTTTTTAAGTTGGCTAAGCTGGTTGTTTTTGTAGCTAAGCTTAAATGGGCTTTTAAGTAGGTTTCTAAATAACTTTTGGAATCAGTTATTATTATTTCTATGACTATTTAGTTTATTAAACTTTAGATAAATTAAGTTCCAATATGGCCCATCCTAATTGAGGTTTTAAAAATGTATTATCTAATAGAGTAATACCAAAATATCCAGAGCAAAATTGAATTGGTATTTCTTTTCTTTGCCATTCAAGAGTTACAGGAGCTTTTGATACACCTGAAGGAAATTATTCTGGAAATATTTCTTGGAATTTATCCCAAGTCTTAGAGAATTCATTTTTAACAAAGGGTTCTTTGTCATTAATACTTGCATTTTCATTTACTCTATATGGAAAAAAGTATGTAATCCATCCAGTTGCGAATCCTGGCCTTGGATCATAAATTTTAGGATCTGGATGCTAAAATCTATATATATTTTCCCAAAAATTCTTATCTACATTACCCTAATATAAATTGATAAATTAATCTAATATTGGAATGATTTCCTTAATCCACCAATCTAAATCAAATTCTCTTAAGGGTTCCACATTTTATCTTAATTATTGCCAATCTTAGAGTGTACCTAAAAGCTTTATCTTTGAAATTCCACATCCAGCTCCAACTACATATTTAAAATATTTTTGCATAGTATCCATTAAACTTACTTCATAACAAACTTATGCTACATCATTAGTTGTTGTATACTTATGTACACAAAGCTTATACCTCTCTTATCCTATTTAATCTTTTATTAATTTAGAGAATGTATTAGGAAATTCTTCCCATTTATAATCCTCAATTCTATCTAATTCATTTACTATAATTTTTAACTGCTGTTATCCTTAAAAATTGACGAATTTATTTCTATATTTTTCAGCATGAAGTTTTATATGTGTGCAGAATCCTTGAATAATAAGTAATTATATGTCATCTGGACTAAAACACAACGGAAAATGATGATAATAGGCTATATGAATTGTATTAATAAATTGGTTTGTGAACATCAGTCTTTCATTTTTTATTTTATATAAGTTTATATCATCGGTAAAACTATGTCTTAATAAGTTGTTTTTTTTCACGATTTTTTCTTTCAATTCCTCAAATGAATTAAGCTTTGTTAACTCATCATAATTTTAATTTAGATCCCCATTAATAGTTTGAACAGATTCTTTATATGCTTCTTTTATTAAAACTTCTTTTTAAATTGTCGTATCCATTTCTAAATGATTTATTAATTATTTAATAATTAAAAAAAAATCTGTTAATAAATGTTTAAATCTGATTAAAACTGATCATCAAATTTATAATATAAAAGTTACATATTAAATAGTATGAGAGATGATATTTTAAATCAATTTTATAATATTATTTGTTGAATTATTATTGAAGCTAATGAAAATAATAAAACTTTCTAAAGTCTTAGAAATTTGTTAAGGCGTAATTTAAATGATGCAACCAATGTGTATTTGTAGTTGATACAAAAATATTTTAATGAAAAAGAATACCTAATTATGTATTAAGCAATCTAAAATATATTGTAAACTGTTTCCATTTAATAAATAATTAAATGCAAGAATGAGAAAACAAATAGATGATTTTATCTATCGATTCATCCTCTTTGGTAATTTATAATTTTAGAATAAGCAAAATAATTCTAAAATTTGTAAATATTTCATTTATATTATCCTATAAATCCTTACTTTAATTAAAATAAAACCATCATAAAGAATGAAGTATTTAAAATCAAATTTAAAAGGTAAAATTTTTTAAAGAAATATTTAATTTAACAACTCTAATTAAATATGATATTAATATGCTATCAAACATTCAAAATTGAGAATATAAGAATTCGGGGGTGTATATTAATAAAAGCGCAGTATACCAGGAAAATTTAAAATATGTTGGAGATTAAATAAATTATAAATGTTAGTATAAGTTAGCCAATAACAGGGAATATTTAATTATAAATCAATGAAAAGAAATTAATAAACTAAGCTATTTATTCGTATAATTTGTTGAGCTAATACTTTCTTTTTACTAGAATTCATTAAATAAGTACTTAAAAATTAACTCTATAAGCGAACCAAGTTATAAATTTCTAATATAATATTAGATACAAAACTAAAAATCAGATAGATAAGAGGAATTGATTTTTTTTATAGAATTACTTAATATTTCATAATTTAATTCTATTTATATCATAAAAATCTATAGACTCCAAATCTTCATCAATTACATTATTTACTTTAAATTATTTTTTTCTTTCTTACAAAGATAGAATTCCAATATCATCATCATTAAGTGTTTGATCTTCTATTTCTTTAGAGCTAAGTCCAAATTTACCAAAAGGATCTAAAGCAACAGTAGTTAATCTAAGATGGCCAAGCTTTACTCCTAATGAATGGCATTTCTTCATTTCTTCCTAGGGTTTACTTGAACGTATCAAAATATACATCCTTGACATTTCGTATAACATATTAACATATGTAAGCTTCTATTCTATTTTTGCTCTTATATCTTCATAAAATCTTATATATTCATTTAAATCAAGTTATTAATTTTATAAAGTAACATTAATAATCTATCTCTTCCAATTCTTTCTAATCTTTAGTTTAGAGAATTAGGGATAATAATAAGAAATCATGTCATGCACTATTTTTTCATTCAAAAAATAAGAATTGAAGAAAACTATAATATGCCTAACCATGAATAAGACTGAAACAATTGAACCAATATTAGCTAATAAATCTCCAGCATTTGGATATTCAAATATTGTTTTTATCTGATTTCCTTTCATAACAACATAAAGTGATGCAAAAGTTTCATTTCCATAAGCTTATTAACAATATTCAGCAGAATTAGTTTAGGGTTAAATCAAAGCTCCATTTACATATTCAAAATAATTAGGAGATCCAAAAAGCATAGAATCCTTTACTTCATAAAGACTACTTTATAGAAAAGTATTTAAAGTATAACAATTGGGTTTTTCAACCTAAACAAAAAACTCTTATACGCTTGTCTCTATAGAACCATCTTTTGAATTGATTTATTTATACTTGAGTTACATAATGATTATATTTTAAGCTTAACTAAAAAACTAATTACTAATTTCTTCTGATGCACATTGTTCTCCCTCTTTCAACAAATCTGGAGTACATTTTACTATTTAAATGTACATTTCTGAAGTTGTAATTAAAACACCATTGATATTAGTAAAACCCAATTTCATTTATGGGATTAAATATTTGTTTCCATAATAAGTTGTTTAATTAGTTAAATTCAATACTGCTGTTTCCGTAAATGTATAATTTTCAGTGTACATGATTAAAGGCAAAAGTACTTTGGATTCGAATGGATCTATCAAGTTTTCTTCATATTTATAAAAACAAATTTTCACCAGATCATAGTTAATGTCCAATAACTCAAAATTTGAAACATGCATAGAACTTGATATTTTAGGGCTAAATTAATTTGTATGCCATAAATATATCACCCATGCTGTATACAATACACTGGCTGAACAAATAAGTAGGGTAATAATCCCACCTAAGATGCTTTTGTATATGGATTATTCTGAATCTATTTGTTATACTAAAGGAGCTCCAAAAAAATCTATCTTTTTGATATGTTTCACTAGAAGACTCATTATTAATTAATAATAATGTTTATTATGTTAAAAATTTAAGAGTCTTACAAATATTTATTTTTCTGGATTTTACTCTGAGTTAATTCTAATTTTATTTTACTTATAATCAAATTTTCAGGTTCATATGTTATATAATATATAAAAATATAACTGATTTAACTTATTGCACTTATTTATCACTAAAATTATCCATATTCATGCATTAATTCTTTAGTTTATATGATAATTATTTACCTTTTTTTAACTCACTTATCTAATTGGAATTCTTCACAAATTCTTTAAAAAAAAAAGTAACGCAATGTTAATACAAAATTCATAAGGACAATAAGGTAGTTTGTTTATTCGAATTATAAGCAAATCTACATTTTTAAAACCAAACAATATAATCT
The DNA here is from genome assembly GCA_905182985.1 of Paramecium sonneborni. NCBI lineage: Eukaryota > Ciliophora > Oligohymenophorea > Peniculida > Parameciidae > Paramecium > Paramecium sonneborni. Next base: position 27,085 of record CAJJDN010000130.1, on the reverse strand, counting down.
ATAAATAATGATCCTTAATAAAAATTATATAAATTT
>CAJJDN010000130.1:4499-26711 GCA_905182985.1 Paramecium sonneborni | reverse complement strand
CACCATTGATATTAGTAAAACCCAATTTCATTTATGGGATTAAATATTTGTTTCCATAATAAGTTGTTTAATTAGTTAAATTCAATACTGCTGTTTCCGTAAATGTATAATTTTCAGTGTACATGATTAAAGGCAAAAGTACTTTGGATTCGAATGGATCTATCAAGTTTTCTTCATATTTATAAAAACAAATTTTCACCAGATCATAGTTAATGTCCAATAACTCAAAATTTGAAACATGCATAGAACTTGATATTTTAGGGCTAAATTAATTTGTATGCCATAAATATATCACCCATGCTGTATACAATACACTGGCTGAACAAATAAGTAGGGTAATAATCCCACCTAAGATGCTTTTGTATATGGATTATTCTGAATCTATTTGTTATACTAAAGGAGCTCCAAAAAAATCTATCTTTTTGATATGTTTCACTAGAAGACTCATTATTAATTAATAATAATGTTTATTATGTTAAAAATTTAAGAGTCTTACAAATATTTATTTTTCTGGATTTTACTCTGAGTTAATTCTAATTTTATTTTACTTATAATCAAATTTTCAGGTTCATATGTTATATAATATATAAAAATATAACTGATTTAACTTATTGCACTTATTTATCACTAAAATTATCCATATTCATGCATTAATTCTTTAGTTTATATGATAATTATTTACCTTTTTTTAACTCACTTATCTAATTGGAATTCTTCACAAATTCTTTAAAAAAAAAAGTAACGCAATGTTAATACAAAATTCATAAGGACAATAAGGTAGTTTGTTTATTCGAATTATAAGCAAATCTACATTTTTAAAACCAAACAATATAATCTATAAATAATGATCCTTAATAAAAATTATATAAATTTATAAGGAAAAAAAGCATATTTATTATAACGAAAAAATAAAATTAGAAATCAAGATAAAAATAAAAAATATATAACTTAAAGGATAAATCAAAATATAGATTTTAGGGTTTAGCGATAGCGTAAAATAATATAATTGCTAATCTTTCTGTTTCAAATATCAATCATCTAAAATTATATTCGATTATAGATAAAGTACCTTGATAAAATTATATTGCCAATCTATATTCTTTTTTCTTTAATTTCTATTAGATTTTTTTATTGATTTTTAATTTTTTTTTTTATTGATTTTGCTTGCATTTTAGTTGTTTTAGATTTCGTCTTTGAAGTAACACATATGTTAATTAGTTTAAATTATCTTCTTTCAAAAATAAAATTTCACTATCATCATTTATAAGTCTCATTTTAACATAATTAGAGGTGAATAATTTTGCAAATTTAAAAATAAAGTTCTTCATTTTTTTCTCTTTAAAGAGTTTTTAGAAAGAATTCCGTGAGATTTTGAATTATGAATAATTTAATAATAGAAAACCTATGTTTGATTCTAATCAAAAAATTAATGAAAAAATCATTAAATAGAATAATTATTCTTACATCATCAATTAAGTTTAGAATAGATTAAGGTTTCACATTATACTTATTAAATTAAAATTAGAAATTGGAGTAAAAATATTGACTATTTCATATTTCGTGTTTTAATCTCAGTATATCTCAATGATATAGCTATTCAAATAGTATTTAAAAAATAATATCAAATAAAATTTTATTCTGTAATTGTTTTTGAGAATAAATTATTCAGATCTTGATGTATAAATTTGGTTAAGATCTTGTTGCCCAATTATCAAAAGATTTGAAGATTTTTTAGATTATTTAAAGAGTTTTGAGAAACTATTTTTTGATAATTTGTAAAATGACTTAAATTTTTTCATTTAAGAATAAGAATACCAAATAAAATAGCAAATAATTCTGATATCTATGTCTAATTTGATTCTGATATTTATAAATACTATATATTAGAAAATTTTATTATAGCACGAATTAGTTGGTTCAAATATAATAATTATCATTTTAAGATATTTTGTGAATGTTTTTTTAAATTTAATATATAAGAGGAACATAAGATGATTGAAATACTGTTTTTAACTTATTTGATTTTAAAGTTGCACTTTTTCTATATTTATATTTTTAAATACAGTAGATTTCTCGATTTTTATTACTCTTTTTAATTTTTCCTTTTTTTTCTTAAAATGGAGAAAATTTTGTAAAATATTTAAAATATAATTTAAAATAATCAATATTTTTGGACAAAATCTTATACAATTATGAAAATAATTTAATAGTCTACTTCAGGATATATTGACAAAAAATTATAAAAATAATATTTTCTAACAATTAATCAGTATGTGATAATTTTAAATAATATTTATCTATCTTAATCAAACTTTTTATTCATTTTACATGAATTCTATATCATTATCTAATATAACACTTCCTTTTTATTAAAATAACTGTAGGAGATTCATTCCTAACTAATTTATAAATTGACCTTTGAGTATTTTTGTAGCATATGCTTCCAACTATTCATTTTAGGAAATTCGAATAGTCGATAGAATACCTTAATCTAAAAAATAACAATTTTTTTACTTGATTTATTATTGCTACTATTAAATTGCAAATGAATATCTAAATTATTTTAATAAGTCGGTCCAAATTAGTTTTAAATATTTACATCCCACAGACGAATAGATTAATCGCCGCTAGCAGATGCTAATTTAGAACCATCAGGAGTGTAGCTAACTGAATAGACAACACCATTATGACCTATTAATTTTTTTTCCTCTAATCCTTAATTAATATCCCATAATCGAATTGAATTATCTCTACTTCCGGATGCTAATGTAGAACCATCAGGAGAGTAGCAAACTGAAGATACCCAACCATTATTCCCTTCTGATTTTGTTTTTTCTTCACCTGATTTTATATCCCAGATATGGATTGAGTTATCTTTACTACCAGATGCTAAGGTAGTACTATCAGGAGAGAAGCAAACTGCCTTAACTCCACCAGTATGCCCTTGTAGTCTTTTCTTTTCTTATCCTGAACTTATATCCCATAAACGGATAGAATTATCTTTACTACCAGATTCTAATAGAGAACCATCTGGAGAGAAGCATACAGATAAGACTTTATCATCATGTCCCTCTGACCTCTTCTTTTCTTCCCAAGACTTGACATCCCATAAACGGATGGAGTTATCTTTACTACCAGATGCTAATATTGTTCCATCAGGAGAGTAGCATATTGCTTATATTTCTCCTGTATGCCCTTCAAATTTTCTCTTTTCTTATCCTGAACTTATATCCCATAAACAGATAGATTTATCGCTACTACAAGATGCTAATGTTGCACCATCAGGCGAAAAACATATTGACTAGACACCATGAGTATGACCTTCTAAAATTTTCTTTTCTTGTCCTGATTTTACATCCCATAATCTAATATTTTTATCATTACTTCCTGAAGCCAATATATTACCACCAGGAAAGAAACATACTGAGTATATGAAATCATTATGTCCTTCCAATCTTAATTTTTCCAATCCAGAATTTAAATCCCATAATTAAATAGAATTAATTCCACACCCTGAGGCTAATAGTGTACCGTCAGGTGAGAAAAAAACTGATTAAACACTACCAGCATCTCCTTACAATATTTTCTTTTGTTGTCCTAACTTTACATCCCACAGCAAAATTTAAGTACCGTTACTTCCTGATGTTAATGTAAAACCATCAGGTGAGAAACATATAGACAATATTCCACCATTATGTCCTAATAATTACTTTTTTTTTTTATCCTGTTTTTACATCCCAAAGACAGATTGTATTATTTTTACTACATGATGCTAATGTAATACCATCAGGAGAAAAAGCAAACTGATTAGACCCAAACGGTATGTCCTTTTAATCTTTTCTTTTCTTGTCCTGAATTTACATCCCATAACCAGATACCTGTATCACTACTACCTGATGCTAATGTAGTACCGTCAGAAGAGAAACACACAGACAAAATGCTTCCCATATGTCCATTTATTTAATGTAATTCATTAATCTATAGATTTATCCATTTACAATTAAATAGTAATGCCCCATTTAAATTTATACCATTTATTTTTACATTTTCTAATTCTGAACAACTTAAATCGCATTTAGCAAAATTAGCTCCTATTAGTGAAGTATTTCTAATCCTTATATTCTAAAAAGATTAATTCGAAAGATCAATTTTCATTTCAACCAATAAATTTAGAGAATTAGATCCACACTAAATAAATTATTCATCTCTAGCAGTGAGCTTAAATAAAAATTTTAAGACCTCAATGATTTTTTCCTCTTTTAATATCTTTTATATAAAAAATTTTCTACTCTCACCATAACTTTTGGTTGAATAATTCAATAAATTAAAATCATGAATCTTTAATTTTTTGATGAAATCGATTATTTTTTTACTATTTTCTTAAAAACAATTAAACTACTTTTACTTATCATAATTTAATAGATTATTCACAAAATTCAATCTTGAAAAATGCTTCTCTATTAATTCTTTTGTATTTAATTAATGATAATCACTATCATTTTTTTGAACCAAAGCTCCTAATATTACCGTTAATATTTCAAAATCGAAATCTTTGGCAGGAGCAAAAAGTTCATATAAATCAACTGCAATTAAAAATTCCTGAATAGATTTATGTAAAAATTAGTATTTTGTACCTTTTTATTAAATTAATGAACAACTTCTTAAATCTTTTTTATAAGGTCCATTTTCTTTATCATCATTAAAAAATTTCATTCTTCTTCTTTTTCTACATCATTATATAACAAATCTTATTACTTAAATTAAATTTAAGTCACATCTTTATTGCTCATTTATTTAGCCAACTTAATAGAATATTTTAAAAGATCATGAAGAAAACGATCGACACTTATAGATTTTCTTAAATTTCTATATTTTTCAATCTATTTCAAATGGTATTATTTAATAAATTCTTCATAAAAATCATAACCGGTTAGATTTTACTCCTTTAAAGCATCACAAATCAATTAAATTATGCTTTCATCATTAATTTTTAATATTGAAATAACTTCTTTAACTCCAAATTTATTATCTTTATTGCAATTTTAATAATTGTTTTAAATCTTATATTAAAGTTCGTCCATTTCATCAGTAAGTTAAAAATCTCGAAGAATTTAATTCTACTCCATCTCATTCCAAATTTCAATAGCATACTATTGGTAGTTAATTTTATCCAAACTTTTTTAAGCTTCACTAACATTAAATTGATCATCTTTTATCTAATTCTATTAATTCAACTAGATATCTATTTGAATTTATTTTTGTGATTTTTATTATATTCTTTTCAACTTTTACTATTAAGTTTTTTTAATTCGGTTTGTACTTTAAATAAAATCATAAAAGCTTCCTGAGAAATTTTTAATAAATGTTTTCTCAAATTAATAATCTCTGTTGTTTTCAACTGTCATTAATGGCAATACTTAAACTACTATCTCCATCATATATGGAGTTTCAACTAATTTATCTAACTTAATCATTCTCATCATTTTTTAATACTTTTGAATACTCCAGAGTCTTGTAAATTTACAGATAAATTTCTAATAGCATCTTTGCTTATTTATCGGAACAATTAATCGTTCTCCAAAAATTTTAATATACATTCTATTTACTTTTAATTGAGAAGAGTTTCAGATTCTATCAATTCAAAATTTTATTAAATCAAACTTTGCTATAACCTATCCCAATTCTTTTCAAATATTTAAACTTTGATTTACCTTTCTTCAAACATTTCTATTTACCATTTACAGACTTCATAAATAAGCATTTTAACACTTAGATTAGAATATTTTTTTAAATATTCCAATTATTAACTTTCATCAAATTATTATAATTAAATTATTTTAAATTCTTTTTCTTTGTTTTTTGATGAAAACCAATAAGGATAATTGCTACTAGTAAAAATTTTGCTTCTTGAAGTAAATATAACAAGCGGATTTGACCAATTTTAATAAATTTTATTCGAAATATATAAATTTTATTAAATGTTTTCTAATTTCATCTCGTCATAACCATCCATAATAAGTAAAAGTCTGAAATCTTTTCTTTCTAACATTTCTTTACATTCTCTCAATTATAAATCATCAAAACCATATTCATCTTAATGTAGTGCTTCATCTACTGTTTAATAGATAGGGTTTTTTCATTTTTCCCATTAACTTTTCTTACTTTTTCATTTTCAACGAAGGTAAATAAATATAAATAGGTATAACAATCTAATTTTTTATTTTAATATTTTTATCATGTAATTTCCAAACAAATTCTTCAATTTTTCTAGCTGTTGTATTTTTACCTGATCCAGCAATACCATGTATTAATAATACTGTTTTATCTTCTAACAAAAATTCATTTATTTCACCATTCTTATCATCATATTGTTCTAAATTCATCAAATAACTTTAATTACTTGCACTATTTTATACGTTTTTTTAAGTTTTTAATGGTATATATATTGATTTCAGATTTTTTTAAGAAGATTCTTTTAATACTTTCCATTTTCTAATTTCAAGTAGTTACTTAACAGATTTTCCTCTCAGAAATTTAATGTCATTACCTATTCTATTTAGTTATTCTTTCATCTATGTAATTTTTCCCTCTAATCTAATTAATCCTTTTCTAATATGATTTACGAAATCAGTGATCAATTTAAGCTGTTGCCCCATTTCACTAATATTTTCAAGGTATTCATCTAAATTTTAAGTTGTTTCATCTAATTCTTATAGCTATTGTTCTCGTTTATTAAGATTTGCTTCATGGACTATTGATTCTTATAAATCATCTATTTTCCTTAACATTTATTACATCTCACAAGCAATTCTATCATGCTAAGTCATCCAATCCTGCTATAATATTTGGATTTGTAAACTTATTAGATCTTAATTTTTTAATAAATTTCTAACTCTTTAATCTTTTTCTTAAGCCCATAGTTGGATAAGCGCTTTTTAGCAAAATGAAATAATTCTATCTGTGTAGCAATTTGATGAATTCTAATTGATTCCTAAAACTAAACCTTATTTTATCTTCCATTCATGATTATTTTTAAAATCTTTATAATTTTGTAAATAAGTATCAAATAAATTTAGCTCTTCATTTGACTCTTCACAAATGTCTTATTAAAAATTGTCTAATTAGTATATCATAGATATTTTTTATATTAAAAACTAATAGTCAATTTCTTTATCTTATTATAATTAAATTTTATCAACAAGTTGTTCTCGAATTTTATCTTTTAATTTAAAAAGAAAATCAGAAGCATTTATTTATTAGAAATTACTTTATAAATCGTTATTTTCATTTATGTTTGACTCCACATATTATATTTATGTCTAAATTCTATTAAAATACATAGAAAAATTTTCATTTAACTGTTATTTCAAATTAATCCGTATCAATTACTTGTCTTCAAATATTTTGATAAAATTTTTAAAAAATTATGTTATTTATCCAATAATTTTTTCTTAAGTTTCTTTCTTTAATGTTTAAATTAAATCAAGTTAAACTTAAAAATTTTTGATTTCTTAAAGTAGCTAGTCTAAAGATTTATAATCATCTTTTATTTTTATCTACTAAAGTTTTATAACTTTAATAATTATTTAAAGATTTATTCTGGATTTTTCATTTATTTCAAATCTTAATTAATTTTTTCCGTCATATACTATAGATTAATTAATTCCTAAAGTTTTATCTTTTTTTTTATTCAGATAATTTTCTTACAAACTTTATTTTTCCTAAAGTTGCTCTTCAATTTCACTTTCGAGAAGACATTATTGATATTTTTGTACTTAATTTTCTATCCTTTTTGGTGATAATTAATTTGATTCTTTGATTTAATCTTCTTCTTGATAATTGCATTTATTTATAAAAATTTATAATTATCCTAACTATTCATTAATTATCATTTTTAAAATTTCTTAAATCTATTTATCCTCCATATTTTAATTTAAAGAATTAGAAAATTTTTTTGAAATTTTTTCAATTTCTTCAATTAGTGTTTTTAAATATTATATGACAAGCTCATCGCCTTAATTACGGTTTTTAAATTAATCTTTTAGCTTTAATTAACTTAATAAATGATTGTACTTTTCTGATTCATTTTTCAATTACCAGTAGTTAAACTGCTAATCATTAATTAATTTTAATGATTCATTTATGTTAGCTTCTAAACCTTAAATTATATTTTATATCTTATCCATATGTGAAAAGGTTTATAAAGATATAAGATCTTCTATAAACAATTCTCCAAAATCCTTCTCTATCAGCTCTAAATCTAACCTTTCTTAATCATTTATTTATTCTTAGATTTTGAGTTTGATTATCAAATATTCTATTATACCTTTTTATTTAAATAACTTATTTTAAATGTCCTCCTAAGATAATTCTATGCTTTTTAACTCAGTAATATTTTACTTTTACAGACTTTGATTCAATCTTATTCTTTTTGGGTAATCTTAAAATTACATTACCATTTTCTACTGAAAAATAATAAAAAAAATAACTTCAAAATTAAATCAAAATTATTTAAATTAAAATTCAAAATCTTAAGATTTGTGGAGGCTGAAATTTAATTTTTTTGAATAAAAATATGCCTCATTAATATATCAATAAAAAACTCCTCTATATTAAAAATTTCTTCAAATTTTATTAATTCTTATGGTTTAGCTTGTTTTAATATGTCCTAAAAGGTTTACTTAATAACTTGAAGTTTTAATTTTTGCATTAGCATTTCAAATCTTAATTGATCGATATATTTGATTATTTAATTATCATCCATTTGTTTTTTTATTTATAATAGATTTTCATCAATCTCAGAAGCAGTTTCGATTTCATTCTTTATAATAATAATTTGCTTAAAGATCAAAATTGTTTCTTCATAATCTTTTTATAGTGTTTCGCCTTTTTATCATAATATAAAGAGACATCATTTAACTACTCTTATAAACAGTAGGATAGGTTTATATTTTGAATTTAATTTTTTTATAGCTTTTAAATTTCCTTTTATTAACTTTGAATAAAAACTATAAAATTAAGAGCTTATCTTAAATTGATTGAAAGATTTTAAAAATCCTAAAATTTTTTATTAAAAAGATTTAAAATTTAAGAAAAACTATTTTTTTGATTATTAAGATTAGTAATTTCCTCAAAAATATATTTTATTCTAGCTTGATAAAAAGCTTAAATTTCAATAATTTAATCATCTTATTTGTTTTATTCATTTTTTTCCTCAATCTTATTCTCTTATAAATCATAAATATATTATTATAAAAGTTACTCTAAAATTTTTATAAAAAAGATTAATTATTATAAATTATTAAATTCTTTTACTCCATCTTCTTTATGTTATATTTTTCTAATACATCTCTAATTAAAATTTAGCTTAATAATTTTAATAATACTTTGAGTATTTTGGAAAGATTCTTATAAATTATTAAGAATCTTGTGAAAATTATTTTAATTTTTCTGTGAGTTCATATTTTTGCTTCTCATAACAATCCTCAAATTATCAATTACACCTCCAAATTTTTCGTAATTTTATTTTATTAAATTTATTAATTTATTTGGAATGAAAATACTAATAAACTTTTATATTTTATCCATAACTTCGATATGTCCATTTTTATCTGTAACATCACTACCTATTGCTAGTCTGCATTTTAAATATGATCCAAATGTATAATTTTATTCTTTATCATCTATTAAAGATTCTTTAAATAATAGAAAGCTTTTCCATCCCTAAAAATACTCTTATAAAATAATTTTATCCTTTTAACTTAATTTTTTATTTTGGAGTTGATTAAGTAAGATGATAGCATAATCATTACTATAATTCATTTTAATTAGAATTTTTTTTTACAAGTATTCTTTCCAAATCTAATTAACTGATTCTTTTCTTAAATTAAGTAATAAATCTGCCTGAGCTAATTTTTTTTATAAATTAAAGGGTTATAAATTAAAAGCTTTGCCATCATATAAATCCAACAATAATGATCATTCCAATTGTTTGAACTTTTAACCAAATTATTATAAATCTCTTTTAAATCTGAAAGTACTTTTTCTTTATTAATTTATTTTTCATTTTTGAACTAGTTTATTATTTCCCATATTATAATATCTGTATAATAATAGACCTTATATTATTTTCGCTTGAAATTTAAATTATTTTACTTCTCAACTAATTGGGCCCCTTTTATCAAAGATTAAATTAAATCATTATATTCATTTTTTATTAAAGAGGTAATTCTATCTTTTAGAATTTAATTTCTTTAATTAGAATTACTTGGAGCTAATTCATTAGCAGTTTTAGTTAAGAAAAGAAAAAGCTCAATTTAATTTTAAATTAAATCATTCTTTTCTATTTCAATTTATTCTTTTAATTCATCAGAAATTTCTAGGAAATAAATAATCTTAAATATCTTATTTCATGAATCTCTATTCATTTATTTAATGAAAACTAAAGATTATTTTTGATAGAGATGTAGTAATTTGTAATATATATAAACATTTAATAGAATCTGTTCTAATATAGATTAAGCAACTTTTTATCAATTATTTGATTCCATCTAAAATTAAATCATAAGATTTTTGAACACTCTATTAATTTTAGTTGAGTCTATAAATCTTTTCCTCTTAAAATGTAAACCAGTATATGGCGATCATTATTTCTTGGGATTCAAATTGATTGGCTGAAAGAGAGGCCTTGGAACAAATTATATTGACAAATTCGCTGAATCTAGAAAAAAAATCATAATCGTCATCATGAATTATTTTTTGTAATTTTAGTTTTAAGTAATTTGATTTTTACATAATGCAGCCACCTCCTCGTAAAAAAGATTCTTCTTATTTAGTTGTACTTTACATTTTAAAAAAATTAAATAATAATTCCACACCGGGTATAACAAATGTATATAAAATTAATTTAATATTTATTTTTAGCTCATAAATCATAGATAAAAGAAAAGCAAATGAACTAATTAAATCTATATTTCTATATTACAATTATTTTAATTCATTATCTAATTAAATATGAAAAGAATTTCATTTGGTATTACAAAAAATTATTTTATATAAAATTATTTGATTTAAAAAATAAAATTGATCAATTTTCTTTAAAATATTATTTGTTATAAATTCAATCTTTTAAAAATAACAAATGCTTATAATAAATCAAAGCGATGTTTTTTTTATTTGAAGCCAACTTTTGATTTTGATGACTATTCTTAGATATTCTTACTCAAAATTATTAAACGCCTAATTTATCGATTATGCTTAGTGTCAAAAGCTCAAAAAAACTCCTTTAGGCAAAAATTTATCTAGAGTTTTTAATCATATTTGCTATCCTATTATATTCTTGATCTTCTTGTATATGTTTATTCTTTATATAGCCATTTTAAGAATAGACTATGATCAAAAAGCAGTAATCCTAACTCCAAATAATTTGACTTAAATAACTAAAATAAATGGAAAGGATATGAGAATAAATGGGATTTAATTTTATTTAATTCTAAATTTAAAGAAAAATTGTTTTCTTGTATTTGTCATAATTTGGATATTATTAATACCATAAAAACAATAATATCATCCTGTATTTTTGAAAGCAAAACTTTTATCTATGAATTTAGTGAATAATGTTTTTCAATTTAGAAATATTGTCTTGATCCAGGTTTTACTGAAATTTCTCTATGAGGAATACAGACTATGATTTTATTAACTCTTTCTTTGCCTTAAGTTATTCTCATACGATTTCTATATCAAAAAAAAGTGAAAGTTAATAAATTACCTTTTCTTTTTTTTTGATTTTAAGTCAAAGAGTTGTAAATAAGCAATTCTGAACTTTGTAAAGATTCATTCAAGCCTATAATTTTAACACCTTAACTCTAATAACTAAAATAATTAAAATTATTATTATTAATATTTTTGATAATTCTTATTTAAAAAAAAAATCAATATGTATTCTTGAAATTAAAGAGAGTGCTGCTGCTTAGATAAAATTATTTCAACCTTCAAGAAAATGTCTTATTTTGCATAGCTTGATCAAAAATAATGATTTAAAATTTTGGATTTAAGCGATTGTTAGTTATTTCCAAAAATTTAGAAAAATTAAAAGAGGTTTAATTTTTTTTGGCCACTAGAATGTCAAATCAAACTTAATTTCAAAAATAATAAAATCTATCTTATTATAAATCCTTCATATGCATTCTTTCTTTAAAATACTAAAAATTTAATCAGATTAATGATTAATAATCAATAATCAATTAATATTATTTAATATTAATTTAATCAGATCATTTTAAATGAACATGATTTCTAAAATATAAAATTATAATAATAAGTTTGTTAAATCATTTAATTAATCTAAAATTAAGTAATTTGTCAACCTTATATTTTTGAGCATTTAGAGCTTAAATTTCTTTAATATAGGTCAATCATTTTTCTACTTTTATTTACAAACTTTTTTATTTTTATTTATACAAAAAGTTTTGTTAAAATATTGTGAAGAAATGTGACTATTAATTTATAAAAACTATGAGAAGTTTATTTTGATAGAATTAAAAATTAAGAGATTTTATCATTAATAGAACTGATAATATTTTATTTATATTAATAATTTTATTTTAATTACTTCAAAAAATATCCATTAAATAATTTATATTAAAAAATTATTCCATTATTCTTAAATGATGATAGAAATACGTTGTTTAAAACTCTTAAAGCCTTTTTCCTGAAAAAGATTTTTCAATTAAAAATTAAATAAAATATTTTTCTTATTTTCTCTAAATTGCTGAAATTATATATATTTTATTCAATCCAATATCAAAATCTAATAAAAACAAAAGAATAAATTGAGCAAACTGCAATCATTTTAAAAGTATCCTACATTATACAAAAAATCTTAAATGAAAATGAAATTTAATTTTCCTACAAATTTGTTGTAATTATAAATATAAATTAATATTTTTATTTATCAGAAACAAATTAGATTTCTGATTTAAAAATTTTTAAAAGAGTTCACATATTAAAATTTAATGACATAAAAAAAGATTCAAATAGTTGAAAAATGGATCATCATATATTTTTAAAATAAAATAACTCCAGGCGAATATGTATTAGTGAATTTGTATATTAATTATTGAAGTAGTTTATTTCACAATATATTAATATTTAATTGTAATGAATAATAAATATATGCTTAACTAAAATGAATATATTATAAGTAAACATTAATAATTAAAATTTTTTTTTTATAAGGATAAAAATAATAGGTTCAATTGAAATTAAGTCTTGATCTTTAAATTCTTTAAAAATTACTTAAAATTAATTTTTTATTAAAAAATTATTTTTTACAGGCTTTAAGTTTATTTATAATAATAAATTTTATGGAATAAATGTGGAAAGCTTAATCACTTTGTTGGATTCTATTATTCTTACTATCTGAAACACTTTAATAGGCTATATCTTAATCAGAATTGTATTCCTAATTTGAAAATCGTACTTATGAAGGAGTTTGGAAAATTTTAAATTACAATGAATCATTTCTCTCTTCTTTAGATGTTGATTAAGGAAAAATAAAAGTTGAATTTTTATAAAGTACTGTCGTTTTTGAAATTTGGAATCATAATTAAGAACTAGATTATAAATTTGAAAGTTAATTGCACTTTGATGATTTTATTATAAGCAATATGTAACATGTAATTATAATTAAAGTTCTTGTAAAAGTTGTGATATAGTAGAAATAACAAAAAATAATTTATCAATAAATTAATTTTGCATTCCTGAATTTATAGTTTAGGTTGGTGTAAGCAATATTTATAATACCATTAATAATGCAAAAATATCTATTTTTCTTAATTAGACTAATACATAAAAATCTCAATGCAACTTCTTAATTAATTTTTATTCACTTTCAAACAACTCAGATTAAGATTATGAACTAGAATTAATATTTTTTGAGTGTTTTGCATTTTTGTTTTGGATTTTATAACTCTTTATTCCTATTTTCTTTTTAAAATACATCTTGCATAAAAAAGTGCAATTTTATTAAGTAAAAATGTTATCTAACAAAAGATGTCAACAATAGCTTAATTTTTTAAGTATCGGGAAATGCTATTTATTGTATAATTCTTACTATTAAATTCTGTAAATAATTAAATAAATTTTAGTAATCATCAAATATTTATGTAATGCTTGTACTTATGTATATATTTTTGATAGTATTTTGGAGTATTGCTATAACAGTAATTCTTGAACTGAAGCTTAATTTTTATATGTTTTTTAGAAGATGGCCTTCAATAAATAAATTCACATAGTTATGTAAATTTATATAAAATACATTAGTTGTTCTGATATTAGCATTTATTTTAAATGTCATATTGTATAATTATTGTTCTTCAGATTTTTTATATTAACTAAGCTATTCTCTAATCCTTTATCCCTAAATTATCCATAACATTAGATTAAATAGCAAAGAGAATTTTAATTTTGTATATCTTTTTGGTTATTTGTCTCCAGGATTGATGTTTTAAGTATTACTTTAGTTTTAAATAGATTTATTTAAAATGTTATCCAACTAATATTTATGATGTGTAACCTGATTTTTTATTTGTTACTTTATATGACTGTATTTATTTCATATCTGTAATTTTACTTTATTTATAACATAAATTTGGATCTAGATGTCTAATACCTAATTGGTTATTAAAAAATAATGATGAAATTTGTGTTATTTGTTTAGATGTTATGGGAAAAATTGATTGGGAAAATTAAATTTAGTTATTACCAATCATTAAGACAACTTGCAATCATAAATTTCATTAAGTGTGTCTATAATCATGGTTATTGGTTAAATAATTGTGTCCATTATGTAGAGCACCTTTAATTGAACTGAATTTATGAAAATTGTATAAATATTTAACAACCTATGCAATTTTCATCTTTTATCAATTAATTGATATCACTACCAATTAAACTCCATTTTAAAATTTCAACAATTATAATTATGATGTTTCTGATAACTAAATTTAGATTTAATTTCTACATTACTTAGAATAAATTATAATTATTAAAGTTATATAAGATACGATTCAGTGATATTTACAATTAATTTAACAAATCTTAAATTTTTAAATATTAACTTTTCTTTTCTTTTCAAAATTTTATTCTCATAATAATAATAGATTTGCTAATTTTTCTTTAATAGTTCTAAAAAGAACTAAAAAAAGATCTCTGTATTTAAACTTTATAAAATTATTTTTAAAGAATACTACCTTAAAATAATTAAGATGATCTTCCTAATAGTTGGAAAAAGTTGAAATATCAAAGAAATTAAATTTGAAGATTAAATTTAATATAATTCTAAAAGTGGGCTAATAGTTATTTTCTAAGAAATTACATTCTTTTTTTTTAGAGAAAAATTGCCATAATCACTTAATTTCATAAAATAATTTGGAGGTTAACAATGGTTTAAAATCTCTAATGATTATTAATAATCCTCAATAAAAATGAGCAAAAAATAAATCAATTAATATATTTTAAAATATATCTATGTTCTTCTAATACTTAATAGATTACCCTAATTTGGTTTCTGTAAATTCAAAAATGATACATAATAAGTTAGCAATAAAAAGAAATTAAAAAATCATCTGCTTTAGTATTCTAATGATAAAATTATGTATCAATATCAACATATCGAGCTACTAATGTACCAATTAAAAAGTAACTTGAAAGAGGAAATTTATAATTTTTTGAATTTATATGCATAAAAAGCCTAAATCATTTCAATTTAAATGATCGTCCTTTCAATTATCAATAAAACGAAAAATCCTTATTTTTATAGTTATCACAAAATATTAAACTTCCACCCCTTAAAGTGTTTTATGAAAAAGTAAATCAGAAAAAAAAACCTCTAAAAAATAATTAGTTCATATTTATTTAATTTTGAAAAAAATCTAATAACACTATATTATTTTAGATAGAATAAAAATTTATAGCCTCATTCATCAATTAAAAAAAAATTATATATAATTATTTATCTTTATAAAAAGCAAAAAAGTAAATTGATCTTTATCCATTTTTTAAGAATAAAATTAAAACAAAAGATTTATCAAAAAAATTTATTAATTTTAATTGATAACATCTACCATATTATAACATAAATTATTCCTTAATTACTGTAAAGTAATATTTGTATTATATATTTCTATGATAATTACTTTATATAGAGTTAACAGGTATTAAATAAAAGATAAAAGGATTAAATGATGAATCAAAATATAAAATCATCATTTTCATGAAATTAGAATGATTTAATTAACAAAAAAATACATTTATTATTTGCCAAATCAATAAATATGAAATAGATTAACAGTCATGAGCTTTTTATTTTTTTATTTTTTTGGAAACATTTTGGAAATTTAAGCAATAAATGACCTTACCATTTTTACATATTGAAAAGCCATCATAAATGTAAAACAACCAATATGGAAAAATCCTATAGAAATTTTTGTTTTTGTTGAAAAAGTTAAGTCGAAATCTTTTACATATATGATGGAGCTTATAATAAATACAAGTATTGTTCCTTCTTGTAGAATCATTTTAATTAGCTAATCTTTGTCCAAAATCTTCCTCATTTTTATAATGAGAAAGATTGAAGTTAAAGCGCTTGCTGATAAGTATGCTAACTGAATAATTTCAGATACATAAAGAAAGATTAAAATAAATAAAAAAATAATCTACCTTAATAAATTCAATGCTTCATATCTTTATTCAATAATTTCCTTCTTTTTTCTGAGATTAAGTAACTTTTTTTCGAAAATTTATTGAAGTAAAAAGAATATATATGAAGAAATTATGAAAACAGCAAGTGAACTTGAAATCAGACTTCTTAATGAATAATTTTCAAGAGATTTTAAGTAGAGGAAACATTTAAAATTAATATCCCACCCATTAATTATCATAATACTTATTAAAAGTTAACTTGAAGATTTTTTTGATTATTGTAATAATTTTCTAATTCTTTTTTATAAAAATTGAAATAATTTTTGAGTAAATTTAAGACTGAATTTTTTCAACAACCAAGCTTTGCATTAAAAAAATCTCCTTTAGAAAATCAATTAAAAAACTAATTTATAAATTAGTTTTTATGATATATAAAACAGTAAAAGAACTAAAAGTTCTAGAAATTATGCAGTTAAGTTGCAAAGCAAATCAGAGTTTTATTTATATAATAAGAAATTTCCAAATTAGGGTTAAATTTCTTGAGGTGGAATCAATAAGTCTTAAATTTATTGAAAATTAATGAAATCAGAAATTATAGAAACTGTTAGTAAATCGTAAATTTGAAAGTAGATTAATAAATTTGTTGGAAAGCAAAGATTAATATACCTCAAGTATGCAAATTGCTGAAAAAGATCCAAAATTTCAGTAAACATTTATAGATTGCCAACAATCAAATTGATTCCTCCACTTGATAATAAACCAAAAGCAAAATATTAATTAATAGCTGCTAAAGTTTAAGCTGCTTATAATTATTTTGGTTCTAGATATTATGGAATTTATAGTTTCAACTAATACTGTAATTATTCTAAACTAACATTATGACGATTAAGAATAGTGGAGTTTAAATTGATATTTAAGATTGGTTAAGAATCAAGTGTTTCGTATATTTCGATCTAAATTAAATAGAATACTTCTTGAACTTTATCTTCAATTGGCTCTTTCTTATCAAGAATTGTCAATTTATATTCAATTTGGTCATCCATAAATGATAAAATCATAGCCTAAGTTAAATTTTATCCAGTCTAGATTTTAATTTCAGTAGAGAAATTAAAGAGAATCAACTGCTTATTATTCGAAATGCTTAGGTAATTAGGAATAAATTAAGTAGGACTATCACAAATGATTTAATTTTCAATTTATTTGCACATCCAATTAGATTCAATCTCACAATTAAAGCAACCATCATTGGGTTTTTGATTTCCGTCATCGCATATCTCTTAATCTTCTATAATAGCATTACCACATATTGGTTTATATTGAATACATTCCCCTTTCAAACAATTTAAACAATTTTCTTCACAAGAAAATTGGCAATTAAAACATCCATCAAATTAGATATTATTTCCGTCATCACAATCCTCTTCTACTGTTACTATATTATCTCCACATTTAGATTAACAAATTTCATCAATATAATAATATCCTTATCCATAAGTCTATGAGCAATTTATTAAGCATTTACCCTACTAACAGATCTCACATCCAAAACCACAAACCCTTTTACATAGATGACATCCATCATCACTTATATCATTACCATCATCACACTCCTCGAAATCTGGCAAAACAATCGAATCTCCGCAAATTGGATGACAAACACCATTTAGCGGTTAAAACCCCTCTTGACATTCAAAACAATGAATATAAACGCAGTTTAAACAAAATTAATCGCATTCGAAAATACAATCGAAACAACCATCTCCTTGTATTTTGTTACCATCATCACAAAATTCAGAACTTAATGGTATTAATAATCCATCTCCACAAACAGGTAAACATTATTCATTCTCTTTATCAAATTCAAATCCGATTTTACATTCTTAGCATATACCATTTTTACAACCTTAACAATTTTATATGCATTCGAATTTGCATTCAAAACATCCGTCGTACTGCTTAAAGTTACCGTCATCGCATTCTTCATCTCCTTATATTTATTTATCTCCACATAATGATGAGCATTTTTCTAAAATTGGATTAACAACCCAACCCTTTTAGCAGGTTATACATTTCTTATCAATCTCTTAAGTACATTATGGTTAATATATTTACGTATTTTTATTCTCTGCAAAACAATTCAAACTATCATCAAATTCAAATCCTAATTTACACTCTAAACATATTCCATTTTAACAAATTTCACAATTTCTTACACATTCAATTTGACATTAAAAACATCCATCATACTCATTAAAATTACCGTCATCGCATTATTCATTTCCGTTAATATAGTTGTCTCCGCAAGATGGAAAGCATTTATTTATAATCGAATTGATAATCCAACCATCCTAACAAGTTATGCATTTGTTATTAATTTGTTAGATACATTACGGTTAATATATTTCCATTTCTGGGTTTTATGGAAAACAATTCAAATTTTCATTAAACGTATATCCAAATTAACATTCTTTGCAAATTCCATTTTAACAAATTTCACAATTTCTTACGCATTCAATTTGACATTAAAAGCATCCATCAAACTGATACAAATTACCGTCATCGCATTCTTCATTTCCGTAAATGTAGTTGTCTCCGCAAAACGGAAAGCATTTATTTATAATCGTATTTATAATCCAACCCTTTAAACAAGAAATACATTTGTTATCTATCTGTTATATGCATTATGGTTAATAAATTTCCATATCTTGAATTTTCGGAATACATTTAAAATCTATATTAAATTCAAATCCGAGTTTGCATCCCTAACAAATTCCATATTTACAAATTTCACAATTTCTTACGCATTCAATTTGACATTAAAAACATCCATCAAACTGATTCAAATTACCGTCTTCGCATTCTTCATTTCCTTAAATGTAGTTGTCTCCGCAATATGGAAAGCATTTATTTATAATCGTATTGATAATCCAACCCTTTTAACAAGATATGCATGTCTTTTCAATTTATTCGGTGCATTAAGGTTAATATATTATCATTTCTTGACTTTTCGGAATACATTTAAAATCTATATTAAATTCAAACCCGAGTTTGCATCCCTAACAAATTCCATATTTACAAATTTCACAATTTCTTACGCATTCAATTTGACATTAAAAACATCCATCAAACTGATACAAATTACCGTCATCGCATTCTTCATTTCCTTAAATTTTGTTATCTCCACAAAACGGAATACATTTTTTTATAATCGGATTGATAATCCAACCCTCTTAACAATTTATACATTACGAATTAAATTATTAAATGCATTCTGGGATTTAAGATTATATTTCTTCTATTACTGAGTAATATATTTCCAAATCTCTTATGTTTGGGCAACAATTATAATTTTGATAAAATACAATAAATTAAAATTCTTCAACAAAATGATTTTAAAATAGTAATTCTACTATACCGTTCTATAGACTGATAGTTTTTATGCTATTTTTATAATTTACTTTTAAAATTGTAATATCATAATTATGAAAAATCACCAATACATCTTAATGTGGGGGTAATTAAGATTTAAAGCCAATTTATGTAGAATATACTCTTGAGCAAAGTCCGCATTCTCGTTTAACCTATAGATTGAATTCATTTATAGGCATTAATTAATTTGTGGTAGAAAATGTTTTTTCTGTTAATATGTACTGATGAGGTTTCCATTTTAAACAGACTTCAGTGCATATAACACACTAATATTCACATTTGACTAGAGTTAGTTTAAAATACCTCATACCCCAATGTAAATACTATTTTAAGAAGTTCTTATACGTTATTTTATTGAATTTAAATCCATGCTGTTTTTCTTTTATGGAGAATATCAAAGGTCATAACTTAGACCAGGTCATCAGAAGAAGGATCTCCACATTAACTCACCAATGAAGTTTGGAAATTGAAATTATTTATTTCTGAGCTGTCTAAATAAATATTAAATGGCGAGTAGTCTATCCTATCGACACTTAAAGGAAATGAAATAATATACATTAAAAATTCAATTTGGATTTTTATTCGATAATGGGATTCCAAATTTAAAAATATTCTACTAATATAATCACGTTATAATATATTAAATCCTCCTAACAGCTAAAAATCCATACAAGAACTAAATTAAGTCCAACTATATTAATTCGAAAACACCCAATCTAAATTTATTAACTTATGATTATTACCTTCTATCTATCCATTATTTGAATCAAATTCATACACAAAAACCTCTTGACAAGTCAGACAATACAAAAATCCAATTATAAAGTATTAAAACATTTTTAATAGAAATAAATATTAAATTAATTATTTTTATTATAGACCGAATTTGATTGTTAAATAGTTGAATGGGCTTAAAGGTTATTTTTGATACTATAACCTTTTAAAAAATTTAAAAATAGAGCTAAGCCAAGCGAATCCCTTTAATAAAAATATTTTTAAATTCTTTAGAAAAAATATAATAGATATTTGTTGTTCTGTAGTTTTATTTTTTATGGCATAATAGTAATGAGGAGGGTTTAAATAAATGTTTTAGATGATATTCAAAATTAAATTAAAATCTTTTGTTTAACCCATATATAAATAATATATTTTTTTAGATTGCTGCAAAAATAAAAATAATTTTTATTTAATAATATTAATTTTATCATAATCCATGAGTTGAAAAAATGTTACTATTTATAAAAAGTTTAGGTCTAAATAATCATAACAAAATTTATTCCAGAAAATGTAACTTACTTTGCAAATTTTATCGTCACTGTATATAAAAATTAAAATCTGAGACATTTATCTCAAATTAAATCCCAAAATGTATAAATTCTAATTTTTTTACTTTACTTTATGGATTAGAGAGTAGTTAAAAACTGGTATCTAATATATAACCTTGAATTAACGATTTCCAAGGCTCTAACTTGTATTCTTTATAACACTATCTTGCAAATCTATTGGGCATATTTTACGAATTTCTTAATTGGGTGATTCTAAATAGCCATCTTCACTAATTAAACATTTTACACTTTATTATATTAATATAGAATCTGAAGCAATTTTATTGAGATGGCTTCTAATAAATATATTATCCCATCTTAAAACCAAAAAGAAATCCTTCCTTATATTAAGTTTCTACCATCTTTCCATTATCCATTATAATAAAAGTTATACAAATAATTAATAATGGTTTCACATCTTTGAGGCAGTAATTTATCTGATAATTAACCTTTATAAAATTTACTTTTGAAAATTTATGGTTTATTTAATTAGTTTCATTTATCTTTTGCTTAATTTATTGAATAATAATATATAATATTACTTTCATATCTTAATTGTATAATGATAAATTTTTTTTTTTCTTATTTTGAATATCTTATTAGTTCATCTACAAAGGAATCATTTTCATTACCTTCGAAATATTTCATCATTTAAAATATCATATATTTAATAACACTAAGGCATATTACTATTTTAAAAATTAATTTTCACTATTATCAAAAGTGCATAAATTGAAGTTTTTAGAAAACAAAATTT